>JAVYIG010005876.1:0-128382 GCA_035222895.1 Strongylocentrotus droebachiensis
CCTAAGCCACCTTTCTGTTTGAAGATATTTTCAGCCATATCAAGTCAACTTCTTTTCATTTTGATCATTCCAAAACCTAACAGTATACAACTAATCCTTTAATCTATATAATCAAACCTTTCTAATTGGCAATTGCTTCCAGAAAGTGTCTTTCACAATATAATAGTTTGACCTGCTAGCACCACTTTCACAAAGCCTTTTTTCAATGACAAATGACACAAATCAGTGACAAATCTGCTTATAACCAATCAGAAGCAAGGATTTCTCTAGCTAATAACAAAAACTGTCATTTGTCACTGATGACAAGTTTTGTGAAATGGGAACCCGGAACTGAACTTTACCTTTAAGCTGTCTGATTGCTCCTTTCCCTAAAGAGATTGTTTCCTCAATTGGCAACTCGAGAGTCAATGCAAGACAACGAGGTCTTGAACAACAGCTCTTTTTAGAACAGGACATCTGGTAAAGGGATACTAGCTTGGTGTGACTGAAAATCATTATTACTCTTGCTGTATACTCCTACTGGGTCATTTAGTGTACAAACAGCCATTCTTTAATGAACTCTCAAAAGTCAAATTATAAAAGGCGTGTCTGCACTATCTCGAGATTGCCAAATATCCAGCTATTTGAACTATCCCGATCGCAAACTATCCAGCTATTTGCGTCTTCATTAGACCGAAGTAGCAAATTAGCTGGATAGTTGGTCGGGATAATATCCCAAGATATCTCGGTCTAGTTTGCAAAATATCCCACTATTTCCCAACTAGCGGGATAGTTTGTGACCGTCTTCATTAGACCGAAGTACGGAGTCAAATATCCCGATCCCATCATGCACAACGATTTCCGGTTTTCCTCGCACAGTATGCGATCTATACCGCTCAGCGCCCTGACCTCGCCGCGCTAGTACAACTAGTAAACACTGAAAACCGCAAAACCGCAAACTAGACTGAGATATCTTGGGATATTATCCCGACCAACTATCCAGCTAATTTGCTACTTCGTTCTAATGAAGACGCAAATAAGCTGGATAGTTTGCGATCGGGATAATTCAAATAGCTGGATATTTGGCAATCTCGAGATAGTGCAGACACGCCTACTGTGATTTCACTAGTTCATTGTTGAGTTGTGGGAGGGAAAAAAACTCTCCCATGCTGTGAGGCAACTTGTAGTGTATGAAATGGTGTTAGTGTATCAGGTAGAAGATATAGGGCAGTATTCTGAAAACTATTAACTTTTATGCTAACTTCTATGTGAAGTCCCTTCTATGTTCAGTCCCAGAGCTAACAACCCTTAACATACCTCTAAATCAGTATTCTGAAAACTATGTTAAGGATATTTATTTCTTGTTTAGGTTATGAAAACCTCATTTGCTCTGTAAAAATTCACTGTACCTGTATTCCAAATATACTATTACACATGTCTTAGGCCCCCCCCCCCCCCTCTCCCCTTTTAAGAACAGATTCATTCCTAACACGTGTGTTCGAATGAAAGAGATCTTGGTTGGACAACAGTCAATGCCTGCAACACCGATTGAGGGGTCAATACCCTACCAGGGATTCCACGAGCACTGGTATATACACTCAAATCACTTGGCTACTGGGTGGAAATCAGAGAGATGTCTAAAAGCAGCTAAGCGAGAATTCCTCTACATAGTATAGAGGGTGGGGGTTGTGGATGATCAAGGAGGTTTCTAGCTCTTTGTCTCGCCTTGTCTTGCCCTATCTCTCTCTCTCTCTCTCAAACTTGTTTACTCTTCTATTTCTAATATCCTTTATTCTATCTCTCTCCTTCTCTGCATAATCATCTCCATTTTCCTCCCTTCCCTCTTGCTCTTTTCCACTTTATTTCTCCCTCATTTTTTTCTGATCTCCCCCCCCTCTCTCTCTCCCCCCCCCCCCCCCTCTCTGTATACTATTCTCTCCTCATCTCTACATTTTCCCCCTTACTTTTCCAATCCTCCCTTCCATGCCCATTCCCTTCTCCTTAAAACTTCCTTCCTTTGCATGTTTTATCTCACTTCTCCCCCTTTCAACTTGTTGTTGTCTTAAGCATCAATTTTATGCTATTTCAATCAAGTTTCTCTACATATATATACGTACTACTATTTCTCGACTACCAAACTCGCAGTTTCATCTACCACTTTCATTCCACTATTTCAATTCCTGATCCTTTCTCCAGATAACTCATTCCCTTGCTAGTTTCCCCCTTTATCCCCCCTTTCAACTCTTGAGTTTGAGTTTGAGTTTGAGTTTGAGTTTGAGTTTGAGTTTGAGTTTATTTCTTTGTCTTGAGTATCAACTGATGCTATATAAATCTAGAATGGCCCTTTCTTTAACAAGTGCCTCTCCTTTTACCATCAAAATTACACAACCATTTATAAGTTTCATACAACTCTTAATCTACTGCTTCTTTTCTCTAGAAATGTCTTCCTTTGGTTGTTTTATCTTTTGTCACCTCTTTCAACTTTCCTTCTGCTTAATCAAGTAGAGCCATTACTTTAAAAAGTGCCTTTCTTTAACACATAATGTATCAATGGATCATTAACAAAGGAACTAGGATTCCCTTTGTTCAAGTTTCAAAGACTTAATCCTCTTACAGCCTGTATCGAAATGCATGACTAACTAAATGATTAAATACCTTTTATATGGTATAACAAAATACTGATGACCTCATCTATTATACAAACCCACTCAAAGAGGGGGAAAACTTTTGTTTAGGCATTGCCATTGATTATCAAACCATTGACAATGTGTTTCAATGCTTTTCACATAGCAATAACAATACAACATACTTACCCGCAATGGCCTATTAACTATTCTTAATCAAAAGACTAAACTTACAGTTGTTAAAATGAAGGATTAATGAAGCTTTGAATCCTGGATAAAGAGTTTTTGTCTCTTGAAATTTCAATCAGTCTGTCTTTAATAGAGGATACACTTTTAAACAGAAATAGCCAATACTGTTATCTTCAACAATTTCCAAATAACATAATTAATTTAAACAAATCTCATGAAACACTGAAATTCACTGCAGATGTCACACAAAGGGGGAAATGTCCACTTTTCAAAATCAGTAAGAAATCACATTTTATCTGTAGGCTTTCTCTTGCCTTCGTTCAGGAAGTTAACAAAAGCAGAAATATTTAAGGACGATGGAAAAGGAACGTTTTTTTCTCAACAATGGGAAGTTATTTCCTCATCCTAGATACATTTCAAACCATTCTCTTGTTGACCGCCAGAAGGTAGTTACCGGTAATGCTATGTAAAAGGACACAAGTGATTGGCACCCTTCTAGGTCTCAGGGGAAGATTTCATTACCCATTTTTTCAAAAACTTACATCTAGAGTTTACACAATGATTTATAAAGTTTGCAGTTCTCTGGAGGCCTGTTTTCATCAGCTCGAGTTTGCCAAATAACCCGCTATTTTCAAACTCGGGATATCAATCCCGAAGCTCGAAATTGCGTCTTCACCAGACCGATACGCTCATCACAAACTAGCTCGGATGGGCGCAAATTAGCTCGCTATTTTGGAAACCAGACCAAGATTTCTTGGGATATTTTCTCGACCAAATATCCTGCTAATTGCAACTGCGGCTGATGAGGACGCAAAGTAACTGGTTAATTTGCGATTGGGATAGTTAAAATAGTGGGTTTTGGGGTAAGCTCAAGCTGATGAGGACAGGCCTTGGGTGATAAAGGGAAATCCAACCTTAATAGCAAACACTCTAAAAAAAATCTGAAAAAATCAGAGAAGTACCGGTAGACTGATGACAGTTTTTTACAAAATGGGAGAGGAAATAAGAAAATTATAACATTTGTACAAATCAATTGAAACAATGTCACTGTGATGTGGTGCAGGACAACTATATCTCATTTGTTCCCAACAAACAAAATGACTAAAGTATCATGTTTTTTTTCTCATAATGTATGACTCAGGAGGGTCTTTTCCTTTTTAGGGGACCTGTAAAAATGTACTATCAATAATATATTTTATTAATGAATGGAATACCATAATGGGCTCATCCTCTTACATCTGCTCACTATCTCTCATCTAGCAGTCCTCCCTCCCCTCTCTTTACCCCACTCCTCCCCCTCCCCACTTCTCTATCACACGCACCCCTGCGCCCCACTTCGCTTCGTACCCCTACCTCCTCACATTCTCTCTTCTCCACTCTAATCCTCATCTACTTTATTCTGCCTTTTGAGAGGAAGTCCCCCAAATTCACACTTTTTATCATGCAGAAAATGGCATATTTGGAGTTATATTAATGATATTTTTGTATATGAAAAACTGGAGAGTTGTCCATGACTATGTCACAATCCATTACAAAAATTGCCAATCAGAGATTCGCATAGCTATAGTGATCTCATATTTCAAACAGTCATAACTCTCTTATTATTGGTCTGATTAATTTCAAGCTTTCACCAAAGACACCATTTAGTCTCTCATAATTAATGCATTCATACAAATGAACTTAACACAGGGGTCACCGTCAGATTGCCCTTTTAGCTAACTGGGCCTGGAGTCCAATACTTACAACCGAAGATGAAAAGCATTTTCACCAAGATACCACTTTACGGATGGAAGCTGGAAAGATGCCACAGTTTCAATTTAGAATGACCTGCAAAAGAGAAAAAAGATGAACAAAAAAGTATAAATAAAAGGATATAATGTAGGCAAGCTGGTTCTACAACAAATGCTGTCATGAGAGTTGCTCTGTGGTCAATATCCTATAATAACCAATATTCTTAAATTGAACCCTGGACTAAACATTAGCCTTTTAACTAGCCCTAACCTTAACCCTAAAACTACCAGCATTCTCTTGGAAAGGTTTTTTTGTATGTACTGAAGGGACCAACCTGTATGAAAAAAAGCTCAAGTAAATGAATTTAATGACTAAATTAATAAATTAATGAATGAATAAATTAATGAATATTTATATGAATAAAATAAGTAAGTAAATAAATAACTGAATGAATGACTACTTGGTTAAATAAATTACAAAAATATGAGAATGAATGATTGTATAAATAAATGAATAACAAAATGAAATAAATAAACAAATGAAATAAATGAATGGACTGATGAATAAATAATTTTTAAAAATGAATGAAAGAATTAATAAATCTATCAACCAATCAAAAAACAAACAAACACAAAAACAAACAAAAAAAAAAAAAAAAAAGTAAACAAATGAATAAATAATTCAACTTTGAGTAGGTCAATTGCAACCTTAACCCCAACCCTGTATATTTGTCAAAATAATGCTCAGACCAAATGTTCCCACATCGAATGCCGGGTCACCAGTAACTATGCCATGTTCCTCCTGCAACCCGAATGACATCCCATACAAATGTACCATATGCACGCGTGGATCATGTGAATAAATAACAACAAACAACCGAATAGGGTAGCTGACATTGACTAAAATAACTTGTCCTAATGCGTAAACTCGTAGCCGACCTGACAGCGCACATGGGTGCATGCGTGGCTTCAAGGACGACCGTTCATTGCCCCTAAATGTTTTTGAGAATAAAGACAGCCCGCTGGTTGCCCATGGAGTGCCTGTATACTCATCACGGCAACCTCTGCCGCTAGAATTCCCTTCCTCTAAGGTGCACGGAGGCAGGGTGGACTGTCACGGAGCTTCATGTTCGACTCGGGTCACACGAGGTCGGCAGATAGAATGAACGCAGCGTGCTCTGAATTTAGCCCAGAGTCGAGTCCCTCCTCCTTCCCTCCATGTAGCACATGCTGCACGGACCAATCTCACCCTCTCCCTCTCTCTCTCTTTCTCTCAGATGCTAATGTTGATTTCCTACTGTTAACCCTTTTGAACTCTTTACAAGCCTTAAAGAAAAAAAATATCACAACCCCCTCCCTTGCTAAATTCCTTTACTCATCAATCTACCAATTTCTACCCCCCCCCCTCCTCCCCCTTCACTCTCTCTCTCTCTTGATTCCCTAATATTAGACCCAACCCCCTCCTCTTCTTCCATCTCTCACAACTTCCTCTACCAATTCACCCCCCCCCCCCCTCTCTCTCTCTCTCTCTCTCTTTCTCTACCCTTCCCCCTCTCTCTCTCTCTCCCACTCTTTATCAGTCTCCTTCTCTCTCCCTCTCTCTAACCCTCTTCCCCTCTCTCTTGCTTTCTCAAATCTTAATATTGATATCCTACTATCCCTTTCCATCCAAGAAAAGAAGAGTGACAACTCCCTCCTCCCTCTTCCCCTCTGCCTGATTCTTTGACCCATCTCTATCTAATATTCAAGTTGGAAGAGCCGTCCAATAGAAGCTACATTTTGCACTTTCACTTTGAGGCAGGTCAAACGTGGTCAAGATTTCTCAGATACCGTGAGGTAACCTTCAAGCTTCAAAATTCAAAGAAGCTGTGAAACAGTCTGGTCAAGGGCACGTGATTGCGGGGAAAATCTATATTTTCTGCAAAATTGTATCACAACTACTTCAACCGTAGGCGTAGCTTTCACAAGATATTTTTTTCATTTTGGAGGGCTATAACTCCAAATATGGCATTTTCTGCATGGTAAAAAGTGTGAATTTTGGGGAGTTCCTCTCAAAAGGCAGAATAAAGTACATGTAGATGAGGATTAGGATGGGGAATAGGGGGAGGAATAGGGAATATGAGGAGGTAGGGGTAGGAAGCGAAGTGGGGGGCAGGGGTGCGTGTGATAGAGAAGTGGGGAGGGGGAGGAGTAGGGTAAAGAGAGGGGAGGGAGGACTGCTAGATGAGAGATAGTGAGCAGATGTAAGAGGATGAGCCCATTATGGTATTCCATTCAAGGTTATTGGCACCGACCGGGAGCACGTCAGAGCACATGACGCACCCCCTGGCCTGCAGAGCAGCATGACAATGTGATATCGTCACTACGGCTCCTGACTTCTTTCCCAATTTGCTTTCATACAAACTTGGGATAATATATCACTACTTTGCAACTGCAGGAACAGAATTACCGACCCTTTTCAGCCATAATGCAAAATGAAGGGTGTGAGGTATAAGTGAAGTAGACTAGCACTTTCTATGGCCCTTTGGGGTAGTTGCTCTTTCACCTTTTATTCCTTTCTATTTCAGGAAAAAAAATGATTTAGGTTTTATTTCAGTCATATGTATATAATTCAAGCTAAATAAAAAAAAATGGCCAGTTTTTGTCATGTGCCATGGCTTACTTCATTACATGGATAATGATGACAACAACAACAATAATCATCATTATCATAATTTGGACCAATCCTTGCTAGAATTGGCATCCTTGATCAACTGTTGTGCCAAGCCAACAAATTACTTACAAATTTCACTCTCTGCATAACACTCTATCCACCACTACACCGTCTCTAAGATCAACTAAAATTCACTTATTCCATTAAAAAGAATTAAGATCGCATCGAACGAGAGAGACATAAATCCAAGGCTGCATTAAACAAACTAGAATTCTACATCCAGATAAATCAAAACACGCACAAGCAAGAGTCATATTGTCGTAATCAAATACACATCATGTCGAAAGGACAACAGAGAGAGTCGTATTGTACAAAATCAATTCTAAATAGCGCTCTTTTTCCACGACCTGATTTTCAGTGGTGCAACAAAAATATAATCAAGTCCCAAACATGGCCTTTGACGAATCTCTCCCATATTTTCTTAAGACTTTCCCCTCCTCTGTGAACCTCTTCACAATCTTTCTTCTCTTTTTTCCACCCTCCACTTCATTTTTTTTTTTCAGACCATGGGCTTACAAGTTAACTTCTTTGCCCCGGTGTTTACACTTGGTGAATTAGCAAACATTGCTGGGGCTATAACTTGATTTAATAATCAATTGCTGTCGTATCGGGCGCTTGGATTTATTAGGTAAAACGGGCATCAAATAACATCGAGATAATGTCCCTGATTCCTAGATCTAAATGTGGCTAACGGGGGCGCTCATTGGCAAGTTTCCTTCGCCTTGTTCACACTTGGTTTTGACTAACGCGTGATAGGGGCTACAAATCCCCTTGCCCGAACAGCAGCAATATGCCATCGGGCAAGCGCATAAATGAAGCTTCCCCAAAAGAGGGCTTGACACTAATAGCCACCCAGGAGACATGTACACACAAAATTTAGGTCCGGACCCCCCCCCCCCCCCCAAAAAAAAAAAAAAAAAAAAAAAAAAGATTAAACAAAAAAATGATTTATGAATGTGTTACATAGGGCTCATGTATACAGACTTTTAAAAAGTTTACTGTGGAGCACTGCCAAAAACCAAAATCAGTTAAATTTGGTAGCCAGAACAACCGCTAATTGCAGGTAATGTCGAGCCCTGCCATCTGCTAGGTGTTACACATTTGCTTTACCAGGGTTTTTGGACTGCTATAAGTGATATAAGAATCTGAATCTGAAATTATTTCTTTGAAAAAATTTCCAATGGCATTAATTGTTATCTTACAACAAAATGCACAAATGATCCTGTCTTAGATCCTAATTTTATGTTTTTCAAACAAAATACTGGATTTCATATCCCTCTTAATAATAAGAAATGCTTTTAAAAGTTAAAAACCATTTTCAAAATTACATTTTGTTAGTGAATTACTCTATACAAGCACATTAACAAAAATGGGCGGCAAACTTGGCACTTTATGGACAAATATGTTTATAAATTTATATCAATGTAAATCACTAATGCTATATTTCACTAAAGTCAGAAAAGGAAGGAGAAAATATCATGGCATGTTTACATGTTTCTGGCAGCACGGTTTTGCAAGCGTTGTCAGGGTTGGGTTTGTGGTTGTGAGAACGCAGCTCTAGTTTGTCAAGTAATCAGCGAAAATGACGCTTCAAGCTGGTTGTTTGCTTGATTGGGTTTGCCAGCTCCGTCCCCTCCCAGCCCGTGTCTTGTTCCATATTGAATTACCCTGCAGTGAAAATAAAAACACAAACCCCCTTGCTGGCGGGAATAAGCAGAAAACGATGCTCTCTTTTTACCAATACACATCCCCTAGATCTCTTTTCACCATCTCCCCGATCATCCGCTCTTTTTATCAATGATAATGAAATTGTCCGCGGCTCATCCAATAAGCTTATTTCATTAGAGAGTCCCATCTTAATACAGATTTTTTTTCTCTCTCTCTCTTTCATCGCAGCCCCCACCCCTTCCCTGTCCCTCACTCTCTCTCTTCTTTTAAACATTTCACTTTAGTTATCTACTTTCATGAGGAAAATTTGATAGTGGGGAGTAATTCAATGACATAAAACGGTATAGATTGGGCACTGCCCATGGGACAGAGCTCTTCGTATCAATCTAGAACCTGTTATTGTTATCGACCAGGTTGCAATTTGTCAGGTTTCGCTCATTGACCTATCTGACTTGAACATCATAGACAAGTTCAAAATGGTATTTTTTTCTGGACTTCTCTTGTTAGCTGATGGTTCTTCTTGTGGGAAGTTTTGTGTTTTAATCCGCATCTAAAAGAAATATTATTTTATGGCGCCAGGAGATTTTTTACTCTTCCATGCATCATGAGGATTGTATCTATCTTGGTCGTTTTTAGCATGCAAAGAATATATTAGGGGGGGGCTATTATTCACTATATTTTATGGTGTTTCTTAAAAAACTAGACTATTTTTTCCTCTTATTTCTTGTGGAAAAAACAACAATAACAAATAATTTTTTAAACAAAAGATAGATGAAAGGTTTATTCAGAGTTGAAAGTAGTATTTTTTTTTAAATTCATATTATCTGTGCTACTTTTTTACACCTATTTACCCATTTTTTTCTCCCATTCATCCCTCTTATTTTAATTCCCCTTAATCATTTTTATCTATTCTCTTTCTTTCTTTCTCTTTTTTGACATTTTATTGGGCACCTTCTCTTTTCTATTTATTACATTGACACAATCGCAACTATTTTTCCAAAAAAAAATTGGGGGAAATTTCAATACCCTTCTGTATATCCCATAGAAAACATGTTAGGAATAAACATAGCACATCGTTATCATGTGCGCGCATTTCAATAGGTGATGCACACTTAAAAATTGCCTTTGGTTGAATTTAAGAAAGTAGCTTCGATCATGTTCATCATTCTCATCTAACTGCAATGTCTCACGTGTACCATGTTATTATCAAATGTTGCTTCCGTATCATCAACATCAAATCATTTCAGGTCCAACTCATGCTGACCATTTAATCATTAAATCCATCAAAATCTTTCTAAAATTTGTCACAGTCCTTCTCTTTTCTCCTTATTTTTCTTTAAAAAAAATCTTATTGCAAAGTCCCAAAGGTACTTTTGCTACAAAATGGTAGTTCTTCAGTCAAGAAAAAATAACATTCTTCTCTTTCCCTTTTTTTTAATACATCTAATTGCAATGTCCCACAAGTAATTTTTTGCTATGACGTGGTAGTACTTTATGGTAAAGAAAAAGAAATGAAATTCTACTCTCTCTCTCCTTCTTTAAAAAAAATCTAATTGCACTGTCCCATGAGTACTTTTTGCTCCAACATGGTAGTCCTTCATAGCTTTAGTACTATTCTTCTTTCTAATACGGTCAAAACCATCATCACAATCATCATACAAGCTTTATTATCCTGCCCTCAGGTACTCTCGCATTCTTCTACAATACTTCTGCGTCATCTATCTTGTCTTCAACGACAACAAATCGCAACCAATCTCAAAGCTATCGTAACTGACAGCCATTTCCTACGCCCAGGGCTCATCTACTAGCTCATCTCTCTGTAATTTGCTGTTCTCTTCGTTCAGCCCCTCCGATTTACATAAAATATCTCTCTCCAAATATTCAACACAACAAGAAAGGCCACTAATTGTAACACAAGAAATCCAGCGGGATTTGTTTATAATTGCAGCTCAATCAGGCATTCAAGACAAGTTTAACATGTCTTTGTTTTTTTGGAAATTAACAGAAGATCCCAAGATCTAGGGCTTGGTTTCTTAGATTTAATGTTTTCCTACAGTCAATACAAGAAACAGAAGAAAGTTGCTCTAAATTGGCAAAAAAATGGAAATTCAATTTAATAATTAAAATAATTGCGATAGATCTCAAAACTGATATTAAGCTCACACATGCCTCCTCAATTTTTTTAACTGGAAAACAGATTTGATTTTCTTTCTTTATAGTGGGTGTTTCTCCACCTCTAATTTATAATAATAATAATAATATAATAATATTACATTAAAATAAAAAAATGCAATGGGAACAGTAGACAATGAGCAAATTAAAGGAATCGAATGGGAACCAGCTACACAAAAATATTGAATCACCCTCGATACTTCATCTACAAGAAGAACAAATTTCTTCAGTTTTTGCTCATTACACATCAGCAAATACACATCAGAAAATTATTCTTTTGAATAATGATGATAATAATAGCTATACAGCAGCCTTTCTAGAGGATACAAGGCACTGTCTCTTATTCTAAGGACAGGACAAAGAATTGTAGAGGTATGTTTTAAGATGTTACCCCCCCCCCCCCTTTCCCAGAAGTCAAGTGAAATACTATTTCTTAAAGAACCCTTATTTACCATTAGTAATCTCTTTTCGTATTCAGAGCAGGAAGTGTGTGTAGGTGACATCCTTCTAGTTTAAACCATAAAATATGTCAAAATAGCAGGTATTATGAAGCCAACTTGTTCCGTCATCATCATCGGACACAATATCAATAGCTAATCATAATTTCTAAATTAATACCCTAGTTCCCTTCCTGGAGCACAATAGCTTCTTGTAGGGACAAATTTGAATGACAAAGTGAGATATAACGAGAAATCCCTTTGATGGCAAGGACACAATTCATCAGGTAATTCATCAATTGTCAGGCTATCCAGAGTATACCCTAGTTATGAGAGGCAGACAAAAGGCAGAGTAAATAGAGACCTCATACCAATTCATTACCGGATTGACACACCTCTTACACTTTTCATTCATCCACTTCCTCGCCCACTGAGTCTCTTTTTTTCTCTGTTTTGTCCGGTTCTTTTTTTCTTCTTTCACCTTTGCATTTATAATCTCATCAAGCTTCTGGAAAATGGGATTAGTTGCTTTCTTTTCTGAAGTGATTGTTTAGGATGAGGAATAAGTGACTTTGGGCAAACACAACGCTTCTTGTCCACGGTCTAATTCAATTCAATTTTCCCCTAGAGTCAAACAATTGACTGGTGTGTATGTATCCAGGCATTACTCCCGCCTCGGATGGTCATGAATGGCCATGGACTTATTGAATGCCCTTTGTAGGGCAGGGACTCTTTTTTTCTTTCTACCATTTTTTTAGCATCACCCCATTGACAAGCTTTTGTTTTCCAGCATCTGCCTATCAGTGGGGTGCACGAAGCTCTTTCAGCTCACAAAGAATGGGAAATTGAATAATTGATGCCTGTAACAAAGTGGTGTATTTCACTGCAGCCTTGAGGAGTGTGTCATATTGATGTTGATAGCTAGGGCTAAGGACCTCTAAAGCTGATCATCCATACCCCTCATTCAAACCCACTTCCATTTCCTAAGCCTTACAAGGTGTGACACACTATCACCTAATGAACACAGCACTCAACAAAAAAGGGTAAATTTCAGTAAAGGCCAAGTTTAAAAACAGAATATTAAATTGTCAATGCAATCACTTAAAAGGAGAGTCCATCCTTGAGAGCAAACTACTCCAGAGGAAAGCAGAACAAATCAGAGAAGTAGACAGGTGAAAGTTATAGTGATATTGAATAAAAATGGAAAAGTCATAAACTTTTGAAATTGTTAATCAATACAGGTATGGGCTCTTTAAATTGGCTGAATCGGTGATGTAATGGCAGGCAACTTCCCCCTTGTAACTTACAACACACATAAGGACTATAAAAAGTAAGGCTCAGGAGGGTCTATTCTCTTCAGAGGACCTAGAATAATATGCTATGCATAATATAGCAAAAAAAGCGCAGGCACAGTGCAGAGTCCCCTGAATTATGTGAACTCCCTGCGAGCCTAGCAAACTCTGAAGGTAGTTTGCAGGGTTCATTCTCATACTGGTGCAAGAATGGGCGATTGTGAAAGTTTTGTTTACATCACGCTTCAAGTTCATGCAGGGGTATGGGTGCCAATTAAGGCTAGTGGATATCAATATAATGTTTCAAATTTTTATCTAGCCCTTATAGTTCATTAAAAAATCTAAGGAAGTAAGGCCAAGCACAAGCTCATTTAGTCTGATATTTGTGATAATTGATATTGAATCCTGATCAGCTATCAGCTGATTAGGTCTACGTTGGAAAGATTCCTTTTGCGACAGCCACTTAAAATCTAACCCTAACCCTATTTATCATGTTTTATATATCATATCATTATTAGATATATCATTCTACATGTTCTAAGCTTATGTGTAGGCCTACCCATATTTTTTTTCAATTTGAGTCAATGTGTGGCTGTCGCAAAAGGAAGTCTTCCTCGAGATCTACAATCTTTTCTGTCCATAAATTGGATTGAAAGCATGAAAATATTTCAGAGATTTATAAATTAGATCTAATTTGTCATTTTACATCTGACTGAGGCATGCTGAAATAATTGAAAACCTGTTAAAGTCTGGTAAGAATAAGATCGAGGAGTCTACTAGTGTACTAGACCTATATACTACGACTCACGAGTATTCAATTTCTAGACATCAAATTATGAAGCATGTGGGGCTGTAGTAAAACATGTGCACTTTGCTCACCACTGGATTAGCATTTATGAGTCAAATCAAATAAGTCATCTCTTCTGATTTCACAAAATGAAAGCACCTCATCTAATATAACAATCAGAAATATCGGAAGTCAAATAGCTCATCCAATAACAATAAAAGACAATCGAAGTTTGACGTACCTTCATGCCGAAACAGGCAAAACAATGAAGCCATTTTGTTTGCTCGGCATTCAACCAATCATCGGGTTTGTTGTCAACAGGTAGGCGGACCGATTAGGCACGGAGGCGGAGCCTGCGGACAGAAGTGGTGTGATTTGCATATGAATTATGCAGCACCTGCTGTGCTTTTGACAAGTTGCTCCAATCAGTGTGCGCGAAACGCCTATTCATTACATGCGTGAGTAGGGCCGCCTCTTTATTGGACAAGCATCGCTTTCATTATTCTATTACGTGTATATTATTCATGTTATTACAACTCCTCGGTATTATGCTCCATGGTTGCCCGCTTGTGAAGAAGTATTTGAACTTAACCTCTTCTTGAATACTATCTTACATCTGACTCTTCACTTTGCATTCTGTTTCCAGATTGTATGCCAATAAGCACTACTTAAACGGACCAGGCATAGATAAGGAATTCATAAGTCTATAATCTGTCGCTCGCATGCCGGATTTTCAGCACAAGCCTTTCTGGGACTCTGCCTATACTATAGTATAACTTCGCCCATCTACCTCTTCAGTAACTTTTCTTCATTTTCATCATTGTTGCTTTTTCTTCTGTTTTGAAAGCCAGCATCCGACCTCATGATGATGGACTCTGCAATGGGGAAGGGAACGGACCACGTGAAGCGGCCCATGAATGCATTTATGGTTTGGTCGAGAGGACAGAGGAGAAAACTTGCCCAGGAAAACCCTAAAATGCACAACTCCGAGATCAGCAAGAGGTTAGGAGCCGAATGGAAGTTGCTTTCTGAGGATGATAAGAGGCCATTTATCGACGAGGCGAAGAGGCTACGAGCCCTACACATGAAGGAGCATCCCGACTACAAGTACAGGCCACGTCGCAAACCCAAGTCGCTGATGAAACGAGACAAGTATGCATTCCCGATTCCCTGTATTCCGACGTCGTCGCCGTACCAGGTGGCGACATCGCAGGCCGACATCATGAATATGGCATCGGCAGAGAAAGCACGTACGTACCTGTCATCGCATCAACATCACGCCGCGGCGGCAGCGGCAGCAGCTAGCCAATACTCTGTGCTGGAACATGCTCAAAAACTGGAATCTCCGACATCACTGATGAGAGACTTTCCCCATCATCCAGCCCTGTACCCTCCACCCCATATGTACCCTACCTCGGCCGGAGCAGTGCCCGGCAGTGCGTTTGGAAAGTTACCCGGTGGATCGGCAGCAGCGGCCGCAGCAGCAGCAGCAGCTGGTTACTCAGCGCAACCGTACATGATGCCCTACCCCGCCTGGCCCGGCCAAGACGGCGTGCAGCGACCGGTGGCGTACATCCTCGTCAAACCCGACATGGAGCACTACGGCGCAACGCACCCAGCGATTCGGCCAACCATGCCCCTGCCAACAAGACCGACGGCGGCTCTCTAATGCCAAAAGACACTTTCAAATCTGTGCTGCTTTGAGAACTCTATTGCCACAAACGACCATGTTTAATAACGAGACATTTCGACAAAAAATGGTGCTTGTATTTAACCGGCATACTTCAACAAGGCACAGATTTACAGAACTTAAACGACCCGGTGAGAAAAAACCCTTTCTTTTCCCCGGTGAAACTTTTCCCTTTTCTGAATCTATTATTTTGCTATTGTAACACTTTGTTCCATTTGTTTTTCTTTTGGTGACATTTGCACTGTCCTGTTTTAACGAAAATTACTATTTTGTTCAGTTTTGACGAAATGAAGAATCATGGAGGATTAAGATAAGAGAAGTAACAGAAAATAATGATTGCTGCCTCATAAGTTTGTTTTGGTTTTACATTTACAAGAGCATTGTATTGTCGAGTGCTTTCTTATAAGTTTTATACATGCCGTCTAATTGATGGGTGACCATTATTTCTTTTGAATCTTCTTTAAAATGTAATTCCGTTGTTGTTAAAGTAAACTGTTAATATCAAACATGATTTTGAGAAGATTTATTTTGAGTTTTGACACAATTTATTTCGGGTATCACCCTATATAGAAATGCTTTACCTAAATTGGCTTGAAGCAGTGTCATTTTCTATTTCGTTTATGATTAGAAAATGCAGTATCTCATGGTAAAAGGCTCCTCAAACTGGAACAAAATACTTTATTGAAAAACAAACATCCGGGGATGTATTAAAAGTTCTGAATTATTAAAATATATCTAATATTTAAAAGCAAACATCCAGGTGCTTATTATTTCTTTTATTCGTTGTTATTGTTGATGTCCTTTGTTTTTTTGGACACAAGCTCAGAAATATTCTTAATAAATTCATAGTTTGAAATCATGAAGTGCATGTGAATATAATGAAATAGAAATAGCATGTCAAACAAGAACTGTGCAACACATTTGAAAATATTTTCTTTTCCTTCTTAAAACGGGTATATGATGTTTAGCCAAACATACAGCTTAATGTGTTAATATCATTTGTGACTAACAGATTTACACAACTGTAATTTGGTGCAGATTTTCTTTTTATTGGAACAAATCGTTTATACTCGATGTGCCCTGTTGTGTATATATTTTGGAAACTACTTATTTTGGGCAAAAAACGATTTCCTGTCGAATTCTATCATATTCGTTTGGAGAAATACAACTTTATAAACTTCGTCTTCAAAGTTTTGTTCTGTTACGTTTCAATAGTATGGAATATGAAATTACAAATGTATAAAAAAGAAACGAGTCAATTGAACTTCTATAAAGATGTTATCTATTCTTAAGTTAGCACATAATGATAAAGAATTCACATCGAATTCAGCTTATATTCTATTCTCTAATATGCTCTAATTATTTCGTGTAGTCAACAATTCTATCTGGTCAAACCTACAATGTACGACTAATTTGTAATCGTGTGCATTTTTTTGAGGAATTAATGATACAATCGTGATCAGGTTTTCGATGTGACGATAATTTTCTGAAATATATGCAGTATACACTGCTATATTATCACCACGCAATTTCATTTTTGACTTGGAATGGATGAAAACCATAATTCCAATTGCTTATTTATATATATATGGAATATTAATTCAATCATAATAATACATTATTTACCTCAAAGAGAGACCAATTCGGTTGTAATGAGCTATCATTCTATGATTTCCAGGTAATTTTAACCGACCTTGACAGAGGCAAAAAGCAGCTTTTTGCAAAGAGCATGTCCATCTTTTTCTTAACTTCATTTTCGTTATTATTTCAATTGCTGGCTTATGATCAGTACTCGAATATTCTATGATGATAAAAGTGTACTAATTTGTTGTCAGATATATTGATTCGACAAGTCAGAGATGCAGTATAAGTACTAATAGATGGGAAAAGTGTACAGTTTGTAAAGTCTTTGTAAAAAGAATATTTTATGGATCGACGTTTTCGATTGTTTTACCAAAAATTGGTTCAAAACATTGTGATGGGATAACAGCTTTGTTCCTCTTTTCTTTTAACAAAATTATTTCCAAGTTTTGACAAGTCAATGTTTGACGAAGAAGATGTACTCGGTAAATACTAATCCAGATGAGAGATATTATTGTTGAAAAAATGGGTGAAGAATTCTATTGACGTATCTTTGCAACTTAATTTATTAATGTGGAAATATTTAATTTCCTGTATTTTCAAGAACAGTCGTGAGAAAATCATTAAACTTTATATGTATTTCGAGATATGCTTTACTTCAAAGTAACTACGCACAGTTTTTCATGTATTTTATTTTGGGTATTACAAACAGGTCATGTAATGTACCTTTAGAAATTAATGTTGGGCTTTTAAAGTTTTCTTCCCCTTTTTGCATAGCACATTGTCCTCGACGACAATACTTGAAAAGGATGTAAGCGGGAATTCCTTTAGTCCATCAGAATTGTTAGTTAAATTTGCAAAGAGGAACGCAATCGAGAAAAACCATTGTCATATCTGAAAAGCGAAAATGTTTGGAATTTTGTTGTGAGATTTAAACGATTGTCGCGATAATACATTGTATGCAGCTCTTTTGTCTTTTTTTGAATGGTGATTAAAAACACGAAACACAGAAATGCCAAGTTGTTCTCATGTAGTTTATATAGTTATTCCCACAACTTTGTAATCAATATATTTATGTGTGATGTTGGATAATAGCGATGTATGAGTGAGGAACACGAGGATGAGTGCAGTGTGATTGACCTATTACATCATGAGTGTATTATGCATAATGACTGGGTGATTATCTAGTTGAAATTTTAGCTTTTGACGCTTTCCAAATTCGAATTTTAAATTTGTACTCTATACAAATGACAATTGCTCCGGGCTTTATTAATTTTCATTGAACTATAGGGTTAGGATAAGGGGTACAATTAGGGCTTGGGTTAAATTTAGGGCTAGGGTTAGGTATAGTGTTTGGTCTAGGGTCAAAGTTTGGAATTTGGTTGATGGTATAAAACTCAGAGCCAAGTCTTACAATATAGACAAGCAATATTTTATTGTCACATGAGGATGTCTCGTAAAACCAACTATTACAATTATTTTGATGATGTGTGATTGTCGAGTCTAAATTGTGTCGATATTCAACTTTTGAATTCGAGAGTTGTGTATATATTCTAAGTGCAATGAGCCCAAGGGTCTGACGTGAATTGAAACGCCTGTTTCTAATTGCCCCTTTCCTTCTCTCTCTCTCTCTCTCTCTCTCTCTCTCTCTCTCTCTCTCCCTTCTCTAATAAAATCCAGTATTCAGGAAATGTTTGTTCCCCAATGGCAAAATAATCCTGATATTTGTTAGTGAAGAAACTTTTGAATCTTGACAAAATATTAACTTTTTAGAAATTTCTTTTAACTTTCCGATTGTTTCCTTTCAACAGTTCGGTGTATACATGTGCATTCATGTGTATGATGTATGTATTCTTAATAGTCAACTAAGACAATGAATTCATATCATCAGTCTGTAGGCAAAGGTTTTTAGAAATTCTAAAACCATGTCGACTCGAGCAGTTCAGTCAAGTATTCCGTTCATAATTATAGACGACATACCACTTTCCTAGGTCACAATACTGATTGGTTTAATAAATACAATAATTGATCATGAATGGGGTTTAAAATATGAATATAGATATTAAAAACGTAGAAAAGGGATTCATGATTGGCATGCAATGTTCTTAAATTGCATATTTCTCTATTGATAACGAACATAATATTTTGCATAATGACTTGCAGTGATTTTAAGACCCTTTGGCACTTCCCAGCACGTATTTTGATTAATGAGACTGTGTGCTGTGAAGGCCCGCACTTATAATTATAAAAAAACAGGTAATGTTATGAATTAATGATACTAATTTGATAGATGAATGATTTTATAAAACTTCCTCCTTTTTTCTTCAAATTGACCACTCAAATACAATATACAAGGTTGAACATCAATATGATTGTGTTAACATAATGAGACATCATTATGTTGATGTAAGAGAGCTGGAATAACAATAGAAAAATAAAACGACTTAGTAAACACAGAATTTAAACGTTTTCGCCTGGATTTAAACAAGTCATTTATACGAATATCACCCAAAGTTCGGAGAATCTATTTGGCTTGATAAAGCGCGCGGGATGCAATTAATTTACCATG
The DNA here is from genome assembly GCA_035222895.1 of Strongylocentrotus droebachiensis. Classification (NCBI taxonomy): domain Eukaryota; kingdom Metazoa; phylum Echinodermata; class Echinoidea; order Camarodonta; family Strongylocentrotidae; genus Strongylocentrotus; species Strongylocentrotus droebachiensis. The sequence continues at coordinate 19,432 of JAVYIG010005876.1, forward strand.
CGGTTTTCTTTCACCCCGCTAATAGCAAATACATTTCATTCAATTTGCAAATATAAACAGTTGATTCAAACGCAATTTGTTTAGCACTTTTGACATCGATTCAGGACCGTGACGTCGCTCAAAATCTCATCAGGAGTTGAGATCGAGAACCACTCAGTTTATATTTATCCAAAAGATAACCAGTCCAGTTAATATTTTTATCTTCAACAGCGCTAATTGAGTTGATAATTATTGCACCGTGCATGAATTCACCAAATTGCCCCTGTGACCATGACGTCATACGCTTTCAACTTTCGCGACCCGCGAATATCTAGACAGAGTACAATTTTTATCAAAGCACAAAGAACATATCTTTTATGAATACCAAAAACACATAAAGTGCACGCCATAATCGAAGAGGCACTTCCGCTATAGTTATGTTTACCGTATTATAATGCTATCAGAATTGGGTATTGTAAAAATTGCGATAAGCGTCCCAATTTAGTTAATTCGAAATTGTAAGTTTGTTTGCACTTTGTAGAGTTGCTATCTGAGATAATCTTATGACCGATCAAAGTTCACAAGGCCTCTGCCCGCATTGAAATGCAATATTTTGGAATTTAATTGTTTGATTTGGTCCAAGAATCGAGTGCCGATATTTTTATTTTTTTAATATTTTTTTCTGGTTTTCCCCTTTCAAAAATAGTCACAAGTTATGGAAGGGTGAGGCACATCCTTGTTATTAATTAATGATGAGTATATTGCCAGCTCATAAACCCTTCGATAAAAACGAAACAAAACATAACAGAAAATGTGAAAATCAGGTAGTAAATCAAAATACAATAACGGTCAATGGTTGCTCGATAATAATTGTTTAACGTTTGTTTTCTTGAGTTGGAGTTGGATGTTCTTTGCTTGTCTTCACATTGGATTAAAATTATAAAAAGAAACAGTCTGCGGTAGAAAACGTTTTCAATGTGTAAGCTGGCAGGAAAACGAATATAAAAGGATAAGGGTGGTGGTGATGATGATGATGATGATGATGATGATGATGATGATGATTATGGCGATGGTAATAATGGTGAAGATGATGTTGGTGATAATGATGGTCATGATGACGATGGTGGTGCTAATAATGTTGATTGTGATAACCATGATGGTGGTTGTATTGCTGCTGCTGTTGATGATGTTAATGATGATGAGTGTGGTGATGAAAATGATACAACACATTGCTGGGTGTGATGGTGATCGATCTTCAGAATTCTGGCGATAAATTGATTATGATGATGATGATGAATATAAAGATGACACAACGGATGATGATGGCGACGGCCATTGAGGGAGAAGTGATGATAATCGTCATGCAAGTTTGGGATGCTCTTCACTTAATAGCTTGGACCTACGGGTTTCAAAATAAAGATTTAATGATTATATCATCCAGTCGGGGCAATATAAATGAACATGGGGATAGTGTAGTCTTGATAACAAAAAAACTACATATATGAATAATTAGTTATCTGTAACTTTGTTACAGGTGGTTGATTTTATCAGATTCAAGAACCCTATTCCATGTAAAGGAAAGATAGCAGTACAAACATTAAGAAACACATTTTGAGAAAAGAAGCAACGGATCATTACACACTGTAAACAAAACAACCTAAGTATAACAATGTAATTCCCGCAAATTGCTGAACATAGCTTCAAGGAAGTACGAAATTTGCATTTTTTATTTACAATATACAGAAATGATGTTGACTGTGTTACAGATACTGACAGTGGTATTGATGACAGTTGTTCACTATATTAATATACAAACTGGGTGGTGGAGCATTTGCATCAGCAGCTACTTCTCTGCTGAAAAGTTACCCTTTTCTCTTCAAACAACCAATACCGTATTCAAACCTTTACAGCCATACTTAAGACACACCTTATTCTTGCTGGTTACAATTAAGTTTCCCTTTTTAGAGTTCAACTTTTAGTTCATTGACTTAATATATACTTATTATCTTTGGAGCTTTGAATTGACAGAATTGCGCACGCGCCTTTAATTTGGCATCTCTAGAGATGGATATTGCGCTTTATAGAGTGTCATTACTATTATTATCATTGTTGAATTAATGAAGTTCAAGACAATACACAAAGGCTTAAGGGCTCAAGGCCCATGTATAATGGGGGAACTTGAAACAATTCTTTTATACAATAGTGGTTTTTATGGGCAAGGAATCAATTAAATCATCATACAATACGGATATAATAGGCAAATAAACCATTAATACGAATACGGACTGGAATATAATTCATACTTGGTATTCACAATCGAAGACGAGGGATATAATCGTATATTTTACGTTTCGTATCTATTCACAAATCCTAATCTAACCTTGAACAACGTCATCATCAAGAGTTCAAGACTAATAACAAATCACTTTTCAATATTCAGTTTCGTTCATGAAAGAAAATGATATTTCGCAGAAGGTCTCCACTACAATATTATCACACGTTCAACCATCGGGCATCGCACCGACAGATTGTGGTTGTGTGCATTTCTCTTCGGGATACCGCGCGCGCTTTCTCGCTATTCTCCTCGCCTCGACTCTCTCCCTCTCCATTTTGCCTTCACACACTTGCGTCTTATTAACCACAATTCTCTCTTATTATACTTTTCTTGTGTTTTTTTTGCCAATGAATTATATGTTTATGAAATTCGTCAAACAAAAGAACCGAGCCGTGATCATGAAAGGCTCGTATCCTGTTTAAGCCTAGCTCCTTCTCGATTAGCTTGCAAGCACGACAATAGCCCGAGACAATTAGGCGTAAATGAAAGAAAGATGTTATGTGTTCACTCGGCTACCCAAGGATAATTACTTCCAATTTGAGGTTCTGAATGGAGAAAGAATCGCTTTATTATTTTGTAAGAAATTGTTTTCTTTTTATTATCTCATTCACTCATTTATGCACAATCTGCTTGAACGCTTCGCTTTATACTCCGTTCGCTATTAAAAGAGAGGCCTTGAATACCTTTATGAAATATGCAATTAAGTCATTTCAATCTTTTCATACTCTCACTCTCTCTTTCGTTCTTTCTCCTTGTCTCTTTATGTCTGCCTCTTCTTTTGTCTCTCACTTTCTCCCCTTTATATTAAACTATATATCTATCTATATCTATCGTTATTTGCCTCTTTCTCTCATCCCATCTCCTCCTCTCTTTCTCTCTCCCTCTCTCCATCTCTCTTTATCTAATAGTTTATCTCTCCCTATTCCCTATCAACTCTCTCCAGCTTTCTCTCTCTCTCTCTCTCTCTCTCTCTCTCAATATATAAATAATAATTTTAAAAATGAAATAAAAATCCTTGAGAGTTCTCTTCTTTACTATGACCGTTTTCAATTTGATTTCTTCAGATCTAGTATATCTATTATATATATTTATTTATATTTGTCTATTTGCCCCCTCGCTCCGTCTCTCTCTCTCTCTCTCACTCTCTCTCTCTATATATATATTATATAGGCCTATATATATATATATTTGTCTATTCCCCTCTCTCCGTCTCTCTTCCTCCAGATAACTGGCAATATCCAAACGTTCTCTTATATCATGATTATGTGAATAAAGCATAACATTATATAATATTCTTTTAATCTTGAATTAATGATGTTTTGCAGCGAATACCGTTGGATGTACAGATGTGTACATTTGACATGTTTGATGAAAATCATCATTATATTCGTTGTCCTCGTTGTCATCATCATCATCACTATTATCATCATCATCGTCATCATCAGCAGCAGCAGCAATATCTTCGTCGTCGTCATCATCATCGGTACCATCTAAAGTCTAAACGTTCACCATCAGCACCTTAAAAGTCACCACCAACGTTATTATCCTCCTCATCCTATTCATCATCACCACAACCACCATCATCATCATCATCATCATCATCATCCCTACCGCCACCATCACTATCGCAATCAACCCCTACTTCCACTTAAAGGTATTACAAAGTTTTGGTATGGGGTCATGAATTCGGTTCAAATGAACATATTGGAAGCATATGCGTTCCTACAATATACATTGATCATTGTCGCGGTTGAAATCGAGTCTAAAGTTATGAAATTATAAATATTAAACTTTTTATGTTGTATAGCTCCCTCTCAAGGTCAACATTTTAATTTAGCTATGAAACAATGTTTCTTGACTAAAATCGACCGATTAGCTATTCCCGTTTGGAAATTATATATCCCAACTACATATTCTGAGATTTTCATGGTCGCAGCTACTATTGTACGGCCATAGGCGCTATTTGAAATTTATCAAAATTTACCGGGAGCACCGGTAAATTTTTATATTCAATTTTTCTCGAAAACAGAAGTGTTTTAGGGGCTAATTTTTTTAGTGCTTATAATACATCCACAGGGGCATCCAAATATATCAAAATTGTAAAGATTCACTATCCACCCAATTTTCAAAATTTCCCAAAACTTTGTATTACCTTTAAGCCTGAACATGAGCGAGGAGTATCGGCCGTCTCGTCGCTCGTAATACCATCCTCTATCTTTCGCCTATCCTAATCGAACACACTCTTTCATCTTCTCTGATGCAAATCGTCAGCCGGTGACTTCTCCTCAATATTTTGCCTACTCACCTTAATACACATATCGAATAAATAGGACAACGGTTGCTTGCCGCATATCTTATGGGGGGGGGGGTTACTACTAAACGTCATTTATCGCCATACTCACCTTATGCTGGAATAATAGTGGGAAATGAAAACTGACCAGAAATACTGACCCTTTGTGGTATTTTATCTGTATTAATAAAAGTATATTTTAGTTAAATTGTGTATCGCTATAAAAATTCTAATACCCGTTTCCGTTATCATGATATCATTTAGATCTATAGTTTTGTTTTATTATGTGTTGTAATATTGTTCTATTCAATAATTGCAAACAGGGCTCTAGTGCAAAGCAGTTTTATTTGCTGAAGATAATTGTTAACATAATTTTAAAAAAATGTATATATAAATTTACCCATCTATATTAATTAATCTTTGTTTAATTTGAAATTGTACCGTAATAAGAGAAAGGCGGGATACAATATCAAGACCTGTTCATGATAATCATGATAAAGTGCAAATAAACACAAACATGTTTTGGTTTCAACACAAATCCGATAAAGTATTTGTTAACATAATGAGAGAGTTACAAATATACCAGTTCCATTTCCCATTAAAGAAAAAGGTAGGTTTTGTGAGATTTACAATCTGTATGCATAAGGCAAATCTTCAACGTTATACAGTGCGTCCCAGAAAAAACGAAACCGAGAAGTATCGATGTTTTATCATAACTTAATCACAACCATTAATGAATGATACATATTATTTGGAAAGCTTAGAGTCTCCTCTTTCAGTTGATGCTATTCACGTGATGCATATTTCACGCATGAGTGATTAAAAGCGATTTGAAGGAAGGAAACCAAAAAGTAATTTGGCGGGCGGTATCTGAATTTCAGAGAAAAGTTCATATTTCTAGAAAGTTCATTTTCTGCTCTTTCATAATATTATGATACCTCAATCAAGAAAAATGAGCCAGGAATAACAAAGTTCTGTTTGTTTAAAGTAGACCTTACATTTTCATAATTTTAACAAACGAATTTGTTTTCACTGGGTGCCTGCCGTAGCAAAAAGCAGATTTGACAAAAGACTTAACTCCGTTTCGTTGACAATCAGCCATGCATGAAGACTCTCGTCAACTGATTGTCAACGAAACGGAGTTAAGTCTTTTGTTAATTTCGTTTATTGATACGGCAGGCAGCCAGTGAAAACGAATTCTTTTAATAAAATTATGGAAATGCAAGCACTACTTTAAACAAACAGAACTTTTTCATTCCTCGCTCCTTTTTCCTGATTGAGGTGTCATATAAAAGGGCAGAAACTCAACTTTCTAGAAATGTGAATTTTTCTTCGAAATTCAGATACCGCCCGCCAAATGTATTTTTGGTTTCCTTCCTTCAAATTGTTTTTTAATCACTCATGCGTGAAATATGCATCACGTGAGTAGCATCAACTGAAAGAGGAGACTCTAAGCTTTCCAAATATGTATCATTCATTAATTATAGTTGTGATTAAGTTATGATAGAACATCGATACTTATCGGTTTCGTTTTTTCTGGGACGCACTGTACAATACAGGTAATCTAACAATCACGTTAACGGGAGGATAAGCCCAGGTAATGGTAGTATAATGATAAGCAACTATTGTAATGGTAAGTGATGACTTCAACACGGTTAATGATATTTTGGGGGCATTTAATGTTTAATTGATCCTTTTATCTCGAATTAAACATCGCATAGTATCAGCATCAATTATGGTGGATCATTATGATCAAATATGGATGACGAGAAATATACACATTATACATTAGAACAACAACAACAACAATCAGACGACTTGTCATCGAGTATTGCATTATTAAGAGATTACATAATATTACAAGAGACAACCACAGATAAACACTGCTCATCAGAAAGGAAAAGTAACACAAAGAGCAGGCACCTATGGCCAAATGAAAGAAAAAATATAAAACACAACCTCTCATTCCTACTGCACTTTAAAAAAATATATAATACTTAATGGTAATACTACCATCGTGATTTGTTTGTTTCTCCAACTTTAGGTATAAGACTTTCATTGTTTTCCCCAGTGGAGCTTAAAACCAATGATTAACTTTGGGCTCCTTCTTTCCTCATCTCTCCTTCTCTATCTCTACCCTTTACCTTGGACATTTACCAACTCTCCCTATATTTCTCTCTTTTATCAATCCTTCGAGCTTGAGCTCTCGTTTCCTTTCTCTTTCTGCTCGTATTTCGATTGTGATGCTGCTCCTATTCTACTTTCATATTCACATTTATATTCATACCTGAATTTATTCATGATGTGATTCAGAATTGTATTTAAAATTCTTGCTATGTATGTATGTATGTGTGCTGAAAGCCGGAGGACCGTACCTGCTCATATATTTTTTCCTTATAGAGTCTTGACGCCCTTCTGGTTTTCAGCACACGACACCATGTTTTTGTCTCATGTTTTATATATTACATGTTACACCAAAGGAAAACAAATTTCTGTATTATATTATGGACAATAACTTCTTGAAACTGGTTCTGAATATACAATTTAAAAAAAGCCAAAGGAAACGTTATGCTTCTCGTCTGTTGAGAGCCAGAAAGGGCATTAACTATAAATAAAAAAAAGTATGAACGACGTTCTTCTGGCTCATAGGAATCCATTATGTACTAATGTATATTTAAAATACCTTTGTGCTGTATATTTTTCTAGTACAAAATACTGCAAATGCGAGATGAGGAATATGAAAATAAACTGAATTCAATTGATCAACAACAAAAAAGAAATCATAAAGATTTTGCAATATTGATCGTGTAGCTCGGTTCCGTATCAGCATGAGCACTTCGTGGAAGAATTCTTCAGAATTTCAGGTGCTTCGCTTGTTGAGTATTGCGGTTAACTGGTCACATTATTAAGTCTTCTGCCATCTTTGTTCTGGTCAAACAAAATAGTTTAATATCTTTTCATCAGTTCTATTTTGTCCTCGTTCTTTTTCTTCTACCATCTATCGCATATTGTACCCTTTCTTACACTGTGTGTTGTTTTTCTCCTCAGTTCGTTTCTCTTTTATTTTCAAAGAAATTCTCTTACTCTGCAAAAAGTGACTCAACGTGTTGATGATTTGAACTCATTTGCTTTAGTAACCTTTTGTGTTGGTTATCTGGAATTAGTATTGTAACTACTTGAAAAGTTATTCCTCAACAAAGGCATAGTATTCCCTCTACCCCCCCCCCCCCTTCCATTCCTCTATCTCTCTCTCTCTTTACCCATATCTCACCCTCAACATAAACATATACAAATTCATTTGTATTTATATTAATTGGGGAAATACCACCCATATATTATAATACAACTGCACAATATACATTATCACTTACACTCCCCCCTCTCTCTCTTTCTCTTTCTCTTTCTATATTATGAACAAAAGGAAATACCACAAATCAATTGCATTTACTTGAGATATTTTTTTTAAACATATGGATCAGTGGATAACCATGCATCGACACCTTCAAATACATCGACAGATTTTCTTCTTTGGGGGTGGGGGAGGGCAGGGCAACTGGAAGGGGTAGGGCAATCGATTGATGCCCCTGGTCTTCTCAAAATAATTATGTCCAATCAGATACTGTCTCCATAATTGCTTATCATTCTAGTAAATTTCGATTGACTGCCTACAAAATGTGCGATTCTTTTCATCCCGAAACCTCTCCATCTTTCTTTCTTCTAGCAATTCGTTTCAAAGAAAACCTTGGGGTGGCCAGAATGAACCAAGTGCACTTTTCAATCCTTTCTTCTCCTTTTTAGCACGCTCTCGCTACAATATTCTGTAGGGCACTTCTCCTTGATACGTTGGTTGGTGTTCATTACCACCCCCCCCCCCCCCTCTCCTTTCGCCTTTCCTCTTTCCCTCTCCATTTCGCTATTGAAATAGCCACGCATTGAGCTTTGTCATTGCTTTCTATTTTGTGTTGCCTGAATAGCCGACTATGATAGTCTTTGCATTCTTCGAGAATTTACATTCTATTCATGGCGAGGTGGCCATTGTACCTGCCTGTGTGTCGCCATTGTAAAGGACAAAAGGCACTGCAAACCACTTTTGAATAGCCCCAACTTCGCAAGCACTAAGTCCCTTTCAATGCTATTGTCCAAGCTTGTTCAGCGTATTAATTATATAAAGGACCCGTGGTTTGGGGAGGTTTGCAGAACGGAAAAATAACAACACAATAAAAAATACATGAACGCCTTCAATAGCGAAGGGTGCGCATGACATAAATAAATAAATGAGAGCGAGAGAGGGCGTTGCTATTGAAAGGTCTTTAGAAAGCGGCACAATGGCAGCTAATACTAGCCGATTTACATGTCAATGGCTTTTACCCGAAGCGCATTCAAAGTGTGATTCAAGCGGCCTTGGTCAGAGCAAATATGACCAAATAAGCATTTGAGAGGGGGAGAGTTTGAAGTGAACCTATTGTCACTTTGGAAGAATAGGAGACTCGACAAATACTCGCCTTGTTCCGTGGCAAAAACAGAAGAAAAAATCTAGAATACCGTACACACAGCCGAAGAAAAGAAAAGAAAGGCATGAATAGGGCTAGTCTGAAAGGGTGAGGGAGAAGGATAGAGAGAAAAAGCTATAAAGAGGGAAATAATTATTAGCATCTAGTACAAGCGACCCTAAAATGAGTGTACTGCGACCTAACACCATCAACACTATTAAAGTCTTACTAATGGTTAGTAGGGAGTTGAAGCCTACCTTATGGATAATACTTTTAAAACAAAATCCCCTTTTTAAATTTAATTCCTTGATATATATAGTCTCCGGAAATTACATCGTCAACAATATTAGGTTATACAAGCCTACAATTTCCCGAATCAGTATCATATTTTAACAATTGCATAAACTTTTAGTCACATTGCTTATGAACTTCTGTGTGATTAAAAATGATTCTTTGAAACAAAATTAATTTAGACATTTTCATGAAATTCTTAATTTACGATTTCTACTCGAATGAATGTGAACTTTATAGCATATTTTCTTAAACTGTAAGAAAATGTAGACTTTAGTTGTGCCCTATCATGGCCATGCATTATTAAAAGTAAAATCAATATTGTAAGGCTTCTCTCAGTTCATTAGTTGCAAAATGACCTACATGTATACATTGTATATTTTACCTTTTCATAAAGTAATCCCTATATATGCAGGATAATAAACAATTAGATGAATAATTATGTCTAAGTGCGTGATAAAATTATTATATTTTGTCTGCCTTCATTTTGTAGCTCTTCAAAACCTCTTTGCCAGACTTTTTAATGACTTTTAGAAGGCTATATGCTATGCTCACAAAGAACAATGATTAATTGAGATTCTGGTTCCTTTCAATTTAAAAGTTCAGCTCCATTTCGATTCCACTCAAAATCAAACATATAAATGCATGATATAGACCACACATGTTTGGTACAGAGGTGTATTGATAAGGCCAGTCATCCTGTCTTTAACCAATTCGTTAAACGGGCACATGTTTGGGGTAGGGGGGGGCTGTCAGTTCATCCAGAAAACAAGTATACTCAAGGAAATTTGTGAGAACTGAAAAGAAAGAGACTCACTCGTATGTTAGCCAAGACAAAAAAACACATGAAAGAGTTCACAAAATAAATTACATGTTTTCACTAGAGCGTTTCATTATCATTCTGATCACGATCACGAAGACTTTCAAGAAATCATCGCAATTTCAATACACTATTGTTTTTCTTTTACGAATCGTGCTCTGATCACCTAATAATTACGTATTGCGATGCTCGCACATTTCAGAAGTTAATCGACATGGCTATTGTTATTTCACAACGGTGATTTTCTTGAAAGCCTTGGCAATTGTTTTTCTGATACACTGTTATAAAGACACCAATCTTTTCAATTCTATTTATCCTAGTTCTCTTTTCATCTTGTTATCAAATCAACCAGAACACCAATCCTACAGTAGTGTATATTACCTGAAATGAAATTCGGAATTATGAACCCTTCTTTAATTTTCGGAAATACGAACGTTTATAGGAATTATGAAATTTCGGGGTAACGCATCTTCGGAATTATCAACCTTCAGGAAACGATATCTAGCCTTGTTATCCACCTTTGCAAACACCTCACATCAACTTTTGGGCTAGATGTAGAAGCCGCAGTGCAGTCAATCGACAATATGCATTCAAATTTAAAGGTTCATCTTTAGACTGTACAACCACAACTTTATTTGGTATTCTCGGTATCATGGAAGTCTCATGAAACCGAGTCTAGATGGAAAGAAATATGTATGTGATACGTATGGTGAATTGATATAACTCACTCACTTGTAACTCACTCGATCCAGGATTATTCAGTGTTTAGACTGTTGTTCCTATCCATAACATAACATAACATAACTATTTTTTCAATATGAGAAAGAGAGAGAAGGTGGGAGAGAGAGAAAGGGGAGAATTCGTTAGATAAAAATGCAAAAAAAAATGCATTTGAGAATAAAATCAATAAATACCACCAACAACAAAAATCAAAATAATAATACTATACCGTTATTAAATATAGGGGGCAGTATTACTATTCGCTTCCAATCTTCAAGATCTCATCATGTTTCCTGATAATGGAATTCCATTCCGGTAGAAAGAGTCTCATCACCGGAATTCTTGATTATTAATAACAAAGAAGGTGGATACGCGGATAGGTTGGTTTTAAAATCAAACCTACAACAATTTACTGGAAATTATAGATATTCAAACCTTTTTTTTCAACTGTTAAAACATTAATGATCTAAATGAATGGTGAATTGGATGTGGATTTGATATATTACACTATCTAAATCAGTAAATAAGAAACATAGTCATATTCATGTAATTATTTAAAATTTATTTACATTTGTCAGAAGATATTACGTAGAATGCTTTGTTTAAATGTCACCCATCGACCTCATAATGTTTTGCAAAAAATTATGAGGTCGATTAACTATCTGACGTCGATTTAAAAATATTGTCCTAATTAATATAAAAACACGTGATCTCCAATGAAAATGGTAAACGCCCCCTCCCGCGCCCTTTACATTCAAATAGAGATTTAAGCCTTTATTGACCTCACAATCAATTTTACTTTTTTTAGTGTGTAAACAGGATACCGCTGCTTTGTTTAATTGTGTAAATATGTTATGAGATTCTTCCAATTTTTGCTGTTATTTTTTATTAATCAAATTGGGAGAAAGTAAAAAAACACTATCTGACGTCAATCAAGCACAAGAAGGATGTTTGTTAAACAATGAAAGCAATTAAGTTTAGAAACAAAAGGTCAACAATTACGCTGTAAAGGAAGCCTTCTAATATTGTTTACCACACACGAAGTAAAGTACAGAATGAAATATCACAATTTAAATTCCGACAAGAGGATAGTAGTCTGTTTCCGTTTAATCAACAAATACTTTAAAAAGCATTAAAACTTTTCGGAAAGAAATTTTAGGGGCTAAATTGATCAGATATTGCCCTTCATATTGGAAACAATAATAGTTCTCTATATCCATGCTACAGTGTTCTCATGAGATATAAAATCTTTGAAAACAATATATATCGGTAAGAGTGTTGTCAAAAAATTGAAAAGATGGCCAATTCTAATCGGAGGTCATGGATTCGATTCCCAGCGCTGCAGTTATGACTTTGATATTCATTGCAATTTGTCTGTAAAATACAAGTTCCCCTGCGAAAAGTGCTCCGTGGTAATTTTCTTACACTAACTTATTATGGGCTTTCCCAACTCAAGCTATGCTTTCCGGGTTTTCGCCTCCTTCCGTATCTGAATTTTTTACTGTATACTCTATGTTGAAATATTATTGTTACATATATAATTTATATATACATTGTGTTTCATATTGTACTGTTGAGAAGGATATAAATGTTAATAAGTACAAATACAAATACAAAACCCTAAACCTTAAACCTTAAACCTAATCCTAAAGATATCCCCAAACCCCATTGCAACCCTAACCCTAACCATAAATATAACCTATATCCATATTGCAACCCTAAACCTAACCTTATCACTTTGACGAAATAAAGCCCGGAGCATCGAGCATATTGTCGCATCACCAGCATTTTATTTAATTTGCTTCTCTTCACACAGGTGTACAATTATTGGTACCCGGTAGGATGAGGAAGTCTGGTTTGTTCAGCATTATGAGCGCCTATAAACGATGCCTGACTGGAATGCTCCCTAGTGAGTGGAGAATGTGCACATATTGTGTGCTGAAAAAAAAGGTTTCGGATGACCTCATCATGTTCTCATTTTCATGCCAAGTGCATGTATTTCAATATGTCAATTTATATCTAGGATGATTGGAAATATATTGGGAGCCATTATATATTTTATTGTATGAAATTCAACAAAAACAAATGAATGAATAAATAAATCACAATTATGCCATTATTCGAAGATAAAATGCCTTTTGAGATTTCCTTGTGGTATAGTGGTCGGATTTTTTTTGCGTTAGATTATATTCTTCTTCAAACTTTGATTTTTTTCTTACTTTCAATTCATGTGTGCTGCCTACATGAAGCTAAACGAGATAATCATATATATATGGTTCGAAGAAGAAAATCCGTACTAAAATGCAAAACAGGAAACGAGGTATATCGCAGATTATTACTGAAGATTATTCCCGAGGATCAAAATGTATAAATACTTACTTCATGTATTTCAATGTTTTTGTTCTATAATCAACACCCCACCCGGTTTCACCAACCCTTTCACTCGTTCCATATCTCCCATCTCACCAACAAAATGAATATTCAATTATAATCTTCTCCCGTGGCCTGCTCAATCTCTCCCTACCCCCCCCCTCCTCTCTCTCTCTCTCTCTCTCTCTGATGAGCCAACATGTGTCGCGAGCCAGAAAGTTAAAGAAGTGAAAATCGAGGCAAGAAATTAGATTTGCAAGGCGAGAATAGATCCCTATACCCAGCCTTTGTCTTCCTCGAATCATTTTTGTCACTCTGTATCAAGGATTTGATTGGTTTTGTTATCCTCGGCTTGTCTAAAGCCCTTCATCGTTTTCCCCTCCTCTTGAAACCTTTTCCTCAGTCTTCAGCATCATTCGGATTTCCAGCGCGAGGGCTCATGGTGTCTTATTGTGTTCTTCTTTGGCTTGACTCGCTTTCTTAATCTCCATCTCCATCCTTCCATGCATCGGCAATGACATTCCCCAAATCCGTTAAGATAAAAGAAAATTGAAAAGCAACATGAAAGGAAACTGAGGGGCGCTTAATCTCCTTCCCGAGGTTCCCCTTCTTTTATCCCCTTCACTTGGAAAGATGGAGCACGGGATTTAGCTTGTGAATCGAGAGAAATATGAATTTTGATTCGAGTATCTTTCCCCAATATCTCGCAGGATAATCACCAAGATAAAAACCTATGTTAGGATCATGTTTTAAATATATTCAAATGTTAAGACCTTTCCGATGAAAAGAGCTGCCACAATGTGCTATATAAACTTTTTGACAAATCACCCTCCGTGGTCGCTTTTGTCATATGAAAGTCTTCATGAATTTTTAATTCGGTAACACTGCTTTCAGTAGTGAGACTTATTCCCTTTGCATGTTAGGCGTCATTTCTATTGCGTTATTACCTACGCTAATCATGCCTGTGGCGGCAACTGATCTACCTATCTCTCTCTCTCTCTCGCTCTCTCTCTCTCTCTCTCTCTCTCTCTCTCTCTCTCTCTCTCTCATGTCATTTGTCAAAGGGAGGTCCACACACCAGAGCCTTCTTTAGTTCTTTCTCCATCCCTCTCTATATATCTTTGGCCATCTTCTTCATTATTATCCTAATGATCTGTCACCTTCCAAGTCTGACTCCACCCGGTTCTTGATCTCCCTTTTCTCCGTTTACCATCCGTCTTCCCTTCCAAGATTTTCCTTAGCATGTTGCCCCCTGTAAGAAGTGTCCTACAAATCCACTTTGTCTTTCGTCTCCATATTGTTTTATCATGCTCCTGTGTGCATTCACTCAACCAGCACTTCTTCATTGGTGACCCTGTCCCTCCCTCCACAATTCCTTCCATTCTTCTCCACATCCACATTTCCAAAATGTAAATCAACGGTATCAACCCCTACTCTCCTAATTTGTCCAAGTTTCAGAGCCATGCATACAATGCTTACTCCAAACCAGACATTACATTTTGGAGAAGTCTCTTCCTAAGATTTAGATTGAGCCATTTTGCTGTCAGTACCCTATTGTTAGTAATAATAGTAATACAATGATTGCACAGTGCATTTTACAAACATTAGTTGTTAAATATCGAGCTTACATGGCGGGTCAAAAACAGCACCAGTTATTGACGCAGTCTTACGTCAACAACGCCTGTTGCACACGCGTTGTCAATTTCATTGCGTCATTACCACCCTCAATCTAGCCTCTGAAGACATTTAACTCATGCGTCAGTAATTCAACGCAATCTTTGCTCTGTTCGTGTTACAGTCACCTGTTGGACGGGGCCACTCTCACCCTGTGCGTCAAAGACCCAGTTTGTCACTGACGGAGCACTTTGTCAGTAAAACAACGCCTCGAGTGCAACAGGAAATAAAGGGGCCCATTGCATACTCGAATATTAGATCCGACGTTATGTTTGAAGATGAGCGAGAGTACTGATCAAGATTTTTTTTGTTTAAACAAATTTACTCTCATGAACTGTAGATTACATTATTATTGATCAGTAAATAACAGCGTCGGATCCACGGGAACAGGGGTACGAGCTCCCTGTCTCAGCCCCCCCCCCCCCCCACCCCCACAAAAAATATAAATAAATAAATAAAAAATAAGAGAGGGGGCGGAGGAAGAAGGAAGAAAAGAAAGAAGAAGCCTGGGTTGATGACCTCCCGTTTTGGTAAATAAGCGTGACTGTGTCTGTAGAGCCCCGGGAATCATTAAAAAAAATCAAATTAAAAAAAAGGGGAAAATTCAAAAATAAAGGAAAGATTATCACATACAAAAAAGAAAGAAAAAGGATTGAGCACAGAAATGGATGTACGAGACTACAACAAATCTGTTGCTGGCCATAGCTGATTTATGGGACCGTTTGAAGAGCAAAGTTTCTCACGTAATAATTTATCTCATGATATTCTTATACGTGGGGATCGATGAAATGATTGAGCGCGCTCAGAAAATAACCTCTTACCTTTATCAGTACCCGGTTTCCCCTTTAAATCCAATTTAACAGGAATTAAACAAAGGAAATGAGATCGTATATCCCAGTTGTCAAATTATTTTATTAAATTCAGAAATCCTTAAATCCAGTATCATATTTGCTTTGAACAATTCACAATTCGAGTTAATTCGAGATAATATCAATATCCTTCATATTGACAATATTATTCCATTACTTAAGGGATTTAAGTAGAAAATCGAGAGAAATTTTGACAGATACTAGTTAAATCTTTTATAATGTAAATATTTCATTTAAAGGCGATCGGAAAATGACTGGTACTCTAAGGCCGCGTTCATGCTTGATTTTGACGGCCAGAATCAGGCATCTGTTACGTGTTTAGTTTAAAACACGCTTGCGTTCATGCTCACTTTTGTAGAATCACCGAAAAACGGCGATCACGAACGCCGATCGTAAACTCACAAAAAGATGCGTTTACAATTGTAAACGCGTTTAAATGGGGTCAACGCACTGACCTCTAGTGGGTCTACGTAGCATGCACAGTGAAGGTCACACAATGCCACACAAGGAGAATTGCCTGGATGAGCCAGAGAAGTAAGCATGAACAGCTACACCGTGGAACTGCGATCACGATGAGCGTTTACGATGAGCGTTTCAGATCGCTCATTCTACCTTCAAAATCAAGCATGAACGCGCCCTAAAAGATGTATGCTCCGAACTCGTCACTGTTGTTGTCATAAAATAATGTAGCAGTAATCGTAAACCATTACATGATATGGGCTTCAAATTTACCTGTCAGTTTTGTTATTGCTATTTTGTTGTTATTATTAATGTTGTATTTTCGTTGTATCCTCGAATTTATGTATATATTGTTTATGTTGCTTGTATATGTATGCCTCTCGCCAGTGAGGACGAATTTCTGTATTTTTAAATCAGACAATAAATTATCTTGAATCTTTCAGCTTTCTGGGATGTGCATTATTTAGTCATAATGTCTGCATGTAAGTCATTGCATTATACTACACTCAGCAACAACAACAACAAAAAGAGATGCCGACACTCTTTATTATTCAATTTTGTAAACATAAAACCGCCAATGAAATATAATTAAAGTATATATCAAATTAAAGAAAAAATGTTTCTTACTCTTACTGCTACGAAAATCATTATCTAGAGAGAGAGAATTAGAAAAAGAAAGTTGGATAGATAAATAGAGAGAGAGAGAGAGAGAGAGAGAGAGAGAGAGAGAGAGAGAGAGATGGGGGATAGGTGGAGGGGGGGGTGGGTAGTGATAGGAATATTGGGATGGGGGTAATACTTCGAGAGTGCCAACGAAAGGTCAGCAAACAAGGAACTTGGACTTCAGGCAGCTAGGATGTTCATTACATTGGGTCAGGCTTGAACTTATATTGCCATATCATGTGGACAGTGTGAGCAATTCATTAGACCTAAGCCCCTATTAAAGAGACGGTCGCGTTCCAGTAAAAGTGAAAAACAAATACATTGCGAGTTTTCTTATTCTTTTTTTTTTTGGATGAAGATCATCGTGAAAATGTCCAATAGCAATGAAAGGAACTACTCTACAAATACCCTCATATTTGAAATGTAATGCGAGATGGATGACATTCGTGTCACATGTGTGTGGTGTCCCTGTGCCCATTTTTGTGGGTGCTTTGAATTTCATCACGAAATTTAGTAAATGTCTTTTCATTTTTAACATTTTAAAGCTCACAGCAGGCATACGTTTTTATGCACTTCATATAATCAACCTCTCCCAGTTGCTTCCAAACAAGTTTTTTTATTTAACATTGTTATTTTATGACCAGTTTCAATTTTATCTTTAAGAGCTGCTATTTCGATCAACTCGTGTCCACAAAAATGGAGATAATGGGGATAGGCTTATTTTTTTCTGTAATTACCTACTTGCGAGAGCCCTGGTGTATTCAGACAGCACCGTTATCTAGGAACATTCAACACGATCGCAAAGACTTTCGAAAAATCAAGTGAAGGAAATTTCGATAACTTTGCCTATCACCTTTATAAATGACCGAAATTATATTATACAGTGTATTACGTAACCCGACCACTGGTTTTCCATAGCAATACAAAATAAGACATCGAAATTAATTTCTTGAAAGATTTTGCGACCATGTTCTTCGAAGAAGCCCCGTTGAACACGAGGCGTCATTTAGCCTGACGTGGGACTGTGTCAATGTCTTGGGCGGTCTTTGATGCGCCATAAAATTATGAATGTGAAATTGCACCAAAATGGTGGTAAAATAAACAATACAAACATTGCTTACAGTTACCAGTGTATATGGGACAATTGTCGTCACGTGATTGATTAGCGCAGATAATAACGCAACCAGGAAAACATCTCAAGTGCATCGAATATATACATCCGTACACTGCGAGTATCTCTCATTATACGGTTAAAAATATCAAAACTATCAATTAAATAACTATAAAAACAAATTCACGAAAGACGAAGGAAGATGTAGAATATCTTGCCCATGTGTTGACGAAAAACACCGCTTCGTTATATCACAAGGTCATGAAGGTTGCAGATTGTTAAAAAATATAGGCCAAAAGTCTGGGAAATTATCTAAATTGTTTTAAAAGAAATATGACAATGAACTCGCACCAAATTGCAATTTCACCTGACTGCTTTTTGTATTTATTTTGTTTCTCTATGTCTGTTTTTACAACTTTCCTTTTTTGTTTTTGTTATTTCCCCATCTCTTTTTATTTATCACAATTCTCCTTCCCAAGCTTGCAAATCTACCGAATTCTCTTTGCCTCCATCTTTCTCCTCCTCCTCTTCCTTTCTTCTTCTTCTGCTTCCCCCATTTTTCTTTTTCTTTCCCTTCCCACCCGTTTTCTTCCTTTTTCATCTTTCTCTTTTTCTTATTTTCTTCATTTTCTCTTTCATATTTTTCCTTCTCTCTTCATAAACAGTTAAATATTCTTTTCTCTCTATCCGGAATCCCCCTCCCCCTCCTCCTCCTCATTATCATCATTATCATCATCACATTTTCCTGTTTTCCTGCATACACCGTCATCTCCCTTTTCTTTTCCTCTTTCTCGTCTTCATAATTTTCTTCTGATTTTGCTTTCATTTTGTTTATCAGTCTGTTACGCTCAGAAGCGTATACCCACTGAATAATTATGAATTCAACACGTTAACATCTAATCTTGATTCCGGACCAATAGAAGTTCGTACACCATAGTTATTACATGCTCGACATTTTAAACAAACTGTAGTGTTTACGGATCGTGTCCAATGCACACGAGGCGCCATTTACCTGACGTATGACTGCGTCAGCGATTGACGCGGTCTTTGACGCGCCTTGTCGTCGTCGTCGTTATCATTGCTTTCGCATGAGATTTTTCCTCATTAAGTTAGGACCCATGTCCATGGTCGTAGCGCGGGGGAGATGATGATAGTCGTGGCACACTGAATCGGTTTACCAGCTATGTGAAATTGCGCTCGGACCTTGGACGTGCTCTGGGCAAAAGGGTGCTAAAGGAGATTAAGATGGTGGTGGAGGGAGGGGTGAGGGACTGAGGGTAGAGCTGTATGGGGGCAACTGGATATAAAGATTCTCTGTTGAGGGGTCAAAGAGGGTAGAGATTAATGGTGGACGGGGGCAAAGGGGTGGTGTAGATATGGGTGGTACATGGGGGTATAACAGGGTAGATGAGGGAAAGGGGTATAAATTGGTGGTGGTGGTGGGGGGGGGGGGGGGGTATGATGGAGGAGGAGGAGGAAGGAGTAAGAGGTAGAGGTGGTGATGGCAGTAAGTATAAGTTAGCAACCAGAGGACCTCCGAGGTACTTGGTAATGAGGATTAATGCGTTACCAAAGAGCACTGGCACACCGACTTGGTTTCGAACCCGGGACCTCCCAGTTACGAGACCACTGCTCTACCACTGAACCATCATCACGTGGTAGAGAGACGGTAAGGTACGTATACGGTAAGGTACGTATACGAGAGAGAGAGGGAGAGGGAGGGGGGGTGATGATTGGTTATAATGAGAGAAGGATAAAGGGAAGACAGAGAGGGGGGAGATAAAGAGGAGGGGAGAATAGGACGAGAGATATTTTATATGTGAGGATGAATTAATCAATTAAATCAGCTAAATGATTAGATTCAAATAAAACGCACGAGCTATAGATATGATTATGTTTCAAATATAAATGATGTAAATATATATGATGATCAGTATGTGAAATTAAACACCTCGGTAAGAGGATAAGAAAAAAAGATGATGTGATTAGACATGGGACACATCAGGAAAGCGCAGTAAAAGTTGATCCTAATGAAGGCGATCAGTTCCGCAAATGCATACTAAATTCATTTTCCAGTTGTATTTCTTTCGACGGAGGGTCCTGAGACCCTGGTTTTTTATTTTAAATTTGATTAGGTGTTGTTCCCTTCTTAAGGCCAAAATTGTCCATGAATGGACAATTGTGCTTCTTGAATAAGGTAGGATATTTCTGATCTCTCTCATCACGCGATCGTAGATGTGTCTTTCTTCCTTGATACGGAGATTTCGGTGGTGGTCACACGATCATTTTCCGACCGCCATCAAAAGCTAAATAACATCCCAACCCCTCATGAAGGGAAGAACTCACGGCAACAACGTGTGTGAATGAAATCCTCCCTCTAATGCGAGCTCCACTCTGCGTTTCGAATCAATGGTAATTGGACCAGGGTAAACAAGGAAATCAGTTGCGACACAAAGATGAGACCAAAATGGCCACAATGGGTATCATTCAGCGGACACACGTGTCCTGATTACTTGAAACTCATGTCAAACATTATGACATCGTAATCATGGCGTTGCTTTTCTACCCCGCACGCGTTGCTCGACGGGGGGCCGTACCCACTCGCCACAGAACCATGCAGACATGGAAGGTGCACACCCTCCTCTCCCTGCATCCCGTGAAAATCAGATCTGCTACGCGCATCATGCGTACAACGCAAGGAGACAGTGACGCTAGGTGCGTCAATGGAACCAGTGCGAATCTATAGCACTTGATGGATCCCCAGAAAGTGCGAATGGAAAGGGTATTGAGATGGAGTGTGTGAAAGCAAGAGATGTAGAGAGAAAATGAGAGAGATAGCGATAATCATAAAGAGTGTCTAAGAGAGATTAGACAATGATCATAATTTGTTTATAGAGAAATAGAGTATAGACAAAAAGAAGAGCGATGAAAGAAAAGAAGATATCGTGACAGAGGGAGAAACAAAAGAGACCGAGAGGGATAAATATTGAGAGAATGGGAGAGAAATAGAGACAGAGGAGAGATGGAAAGAAACATATGAGAAAGAAAGAGAAAGAGAGATAGGGGGTGGTGGTGAGAAATAGAGAGAGACAGATAGATAGCGAGAAGGGTAACATTCGAGAGTTGTTGAATAAATATTGTTTACTTGTTATGTATTGCTTTGAATAGTTGTGTTGGTTCCTGTCAACATACTGTGTCATCTAAACATATTTTTCGAAGGGTCTCTTTTGATTATTATCATCGACTAATTAAAATCGTTATAATCATCAAATTTATTATCATCGCCTCCGCCTCATCCTCCATCGCCTCATCATTATCATTCTCCAACTACTCCCCATCTTCTCCTCCTCCACCTCCTCTTCCTCTTCCTGGTACTCATCATAATCATTAATGTTACATCACTATCATTATCCTCGTCATCATCATCGGCATCACCATCATCATCTCAACTATCATCATCACCACCACCATCATCATCACCTATCATCATCCCATCGATCTATGGTCTAAACTTATCAGGATTATTCATATACACATGTACTCTAAAAGTTTATAATCTCGTACATTCACAACAGTGTGCTTTGGGATAAACAACCTTTCGGAAAAGCGAAACCTCAGAATTATCAACTGTAACAATTTCGTCGGTTTCATTCTCTGTATGCTATAATCTCTTAATATTTATAAAACTCTACGACGGTTAAATCCCTCATTAAAAAAAGATGATCCTCACTTCAAAGACAAAGCTTCAAATAAATAGCTGACAAAACTTCTTCCTCATCAATCGTGATCCAACGTCCTATTCCGTTGATAAATCTCCCTCTTTGGAAATCTGCAATCCATTTAATCACAAAGAAGTAGGGGCTCGTTTTTCCCGCGGCCACCTTGCCCTTGCCCTTGGCAAAAAGGCCTTTGTAAACAGTAATTCTTCAAAAAAACAAAATCAAATATACAATAGTTTTGTTTTCAAAAGGAATACTAATAGAAAAGAAACATTTTGGTCTTTGATTTATTCATTGGTACGTTGTTGTTATTTTTTTAAAACATATGTGTTTTGTTTCAATTCGTTTGGATTAAGTTGTAGAAATATCCATACGCTGCTATGAAATGGGCAAGGTGGGGAGGGGGGGGGGGTCCCTGGCAATACTTCTGCTGAAAACCAACCAAATCTTAATGATAGACTCTACAATTATTATTACGAAGAGAGAAAGGGAGGGGTGAGAAAGAGGGGGAGGGGTGAGAAAGAGGCGGATGGAGAGATAGAGAGAGAGAGAGAGAGAGAGAGAGAGAATATGCGCAGCTTCAATCACACAGGTCTTCCACTTTTTCTTCCTTTTTGGTATAGCTTGTCTTTGTAAAGTGTCTGTAATCTGCACACGAACCCATTGTTCGACCATTCTTTGACGCCCATTGTGTGGCGACAGTTCAGTCGTGCTACGAGCAACGGAAACTCTCGGAAAAAGAAAAGGGCGCGAGAGAGAAAGCAAGTGAAAGAAAGGAATTGAAACCGTTGACATAATAGCGCACAAAACACATCCACAACACACACCTATAATACTTTCATTGCCCTATCATGATTATGTTTGTCCAGTGTAGGGTTCAATAATTTATAGGCAAAAATAATCGCCTTTTCATACCTTTTCCCCCCGAATACTCAATTACTTGTACATTTTGTGTACTGAATGTAAGAAGAGAATCTAATGGTAGTTGATTTGACGTCACACAATACAAGACGAAAGGGACAGGGTTTGAATTAAAGATAAAAAGGTTTTGAATAGCGATAAGTTTAAGCTTTCATTAACCTTAATGTTGAGGCAAGCTTATAAAGTTATAGTAGGTTAACTTCCATTACACTGATAAATTTACCTCGCATGGGTCAAGAGCGGCAAATGTAGACCAAGACCACTAGTGCCGTGGGAGATATTCGGAAAAAATAAACGTATAATCTTACACTCAACCCAACACTTTTCCAGGAAAATACGCTATTACCCATCCTTAATTTATCTCTCAAAATGTTGTGTATAATATACGCGTCCTTATTTTCGAAAAAGAAATGCATGTCTCATCTTAAACCAGCCCCAATACCTTTCTAGGAAACTGCGCTATTACCCCCACCACCCTCTCTTTTTTTATTTCTCAAAATGTTGTGTACTTAGTTTTTCGTGTTTCTTTAAAAGTATCCAATTGTCAATCTATGTGTCTTTTTATCTTTTTCTATTTTTATTCATCCGTACCGAATCATTCAATCTATTCATCACACTCTTTCAGAAATAAAGTCCTTTATTCAGTGGTATGTTGCCTACCATTTATATTACATACTCTCCTCTGCGCTCCTTTCATTCTTTTCTATTACCCCTCTGTCACCCCCCCCCCCCCCCCCCCAATTCAAACACCCCTCTGAAGGGATCGTAGCTCCAAATCAGTGGTACGTTGATATCACCTACACCTCTCCTCTGCACCCCTTTTAATCTTTTCTATTACCCCTCTGTCACTTTTCCCTAATTCAAACACCCCTCTGAACGGATAGCAGCTCCGTATCAATGGAAAACTCCTACCCCTATTTGCATCGCTGTCTCAATATCCTTTATTCACTTTCAAAAACCCAGTCATCTCTCTCCATTGTGCTTTTAAATTTCAATGCACTTTACGAGACCAGCTTGAATACAATCTACAGGGGTATGGCCTCAATTGGGAACAAAGGAGAAAATAGCGAGACCTAAATTGTTATGGTAGGCTTTCAAAGAAGCCTTATGGAGTGCCTTGTATCTGAATTGCGCGAATTGCGACGGTTAAGAATCGGTTCTTTCCGCAAATAAATGTGTTTATTAAACGCGAATGGTTTCGGTGAATATAATGCGATCTAAGCTTGGGAAGTTTCGAATGAAATAAGACCGAAGTAATATGGCATGCGAAAATAAATGCATTGAGGTAAGATTATACATGGAACTGGACATCGCAAAGTTATTTTATCATGACATTCAATGTTTCAAGCATTCCCCTTCTTCTTCATTGTATTTGCAATGTAATAGCTCATCCCACCAATATAGCTGTAACTTTGATGCATATAGCAGCGTGGAATAAAGTGGTCCCACGACCCCCCCCCCCTCGCAACAGCGGGCCCTGTTTAAAAGTGTTATTGATATAGACAATGTGATACTTTATTTGGAATTTTAAAAAATATTTTAATTTCTCTTATTAAACCAAGCTGAATTTATAAGATCTAATAACTCCTTTGAATTAAAAAAGGGTAGAATAATCGAATTAGGCAATGGATAATTTGTTCATGCTTATTCGGACATAAAGCTAACAATCTAGCACATTGAATTGATGCATATCATAGCTTATGCGTTAGACATCTATAACAAAGGTCTTCTTTTCAAATACGATTATCCTGCGTTTCGAAATATAATCACCCAGAGACATGACAATACAACCAATTCCCATTTGTAATTCACTCAATGGAATTAGTTGATTATGTGAAGAAGAATAGTCCCAATTATGCGCCCTTTGTGAGGAAGCACGGATAAGCGTTGATCGCGTCAGCATTTTGTAACTTAATCAAGGCGTGTCTTATAAATGAACCTGAAATGAGGATGAACCGTACACCAAAGTCAATACGTGGTACTGCAATAATATTGATGCAATTGATAACCGCCGTCTCAATCACTTTAATTTGTGCGTTATTTTTCTCCATCCATCTTTTTATCTCCTTTTCTCTCTTATTCTATCTGTCTTTCTCTCGTTATCTCTCACTGTATCTTTCCATCTCTCACTCTCTCTCTCTCTCTCTCTCTTCTATCTCTAAACTATTACATAGCATTGTTTTAATCATATCAATTTCGGCGTCATTTTCTCAACCCCTCCCTCTCTCTCTCCAACTCTTGTGTCAGACGAATCGCCAAGACAATTATATACTGAATTACTTCAGACTTTGTCTTTTCTCCTCCTCTATCATTCTGTCTTTCCTTGCATGAAAAGAAGAAAAAAAGTTATACCAAACTAAATAATACCATTATCATTTCTGTTTACAGTTTACAATGTCTATATGATTCACCTACGCAGTGGAAGCTAAGTGTTTGGAGGCATGTTATTTTGGAAAAATTCTTAGAACCTAATAAAATAATTGCCAATTACCTGACGAGAGACTATTCAAGCCTTCTTGTCTTCTCGATGGCTTTCTCGGAGAATGATTTGATTAAACCGTATGAGACGCCGAATAAGGCAAGGCTTTCTTTCCCATTTTCCCCCACACTCCTTGCCTCTGCGAAACCTATTCTCCCCACCACATTGTATCTCCTTTCTTCCCTTTTTAGACTCCTACATCGCCTACATCTCTTTCTAACCCCCCATCTTTCTTTTGCTTTCTCCATTTGTGATTTGAATGGCATGCCTGTTGAGAGTGCATTGTGGGCACACGCAAGAGGTCATTGTGAGAAGAGAGGAGAAGAGAAGAGAAGAGAAGAGAAGAGAAGAGAAGAGAAGAGATGAGATGAGGAAAGAATGTGGGAGATAGAGGGGCGAGAACAAGTCTCAAGTCGTGTCGAGAGAACACTCATCTTCCATAGTCTACGTTTTCGGACCCCTGAAATATACATCTGTCTATTCATATATGTTCTTAATCAATTGAAATGATTTTACACATGTTTTTATTTATTTATTCATCCAATTTGTCATGATATATTCCACATTCTTAACGGCAATTTCAACACCCAATTGTATTCAGTACCTATATTGTATTGCCTATATAGAAATCATGTTTACAATTTCGGATGACGTAATATGAAATCATATTTGCACATTAGTTGGTGACATACAATGATATTAACATTGCATGATGTCAATTTGTTAAGTCTTACCAATCTTTCGCAGTTTTGCAATTTATTTACTTTATATTCCTTAAAAAATTGTTTATTAAATACATTTCTAATTAGTTATTTCGATATTTATATATTTACTTGCCAATCTAAAGGCATATCATGCATTAATTCATTTAATTAACTTTCTATTGATTTATTCATTATACTAATTATTCATATTTAGGTATAACTAGGTCTGCTGCTGATTTAATTTTTGAGATATTTGAAAGTGTGGTCTTGCTCTATTATTGTTTTCCCCTTTATCTTATAGATTGCAGAGGTGCCTGAGTCTTTAAAAAATATTATCCTACACTCTGTTTTTTTTTTGTTCAATTCCAAGCCTTTATTTTGATATACCACGCTTACCATCAACTGCAGATTTTCTTGTGATTCTGCTACTAAAACTGTATCATCTGCATATCGAAGTTATTCTCACCTCTAACCTTAATACCATTTTGATCCTTGATCAATCTCGTGATCATTAAATGTCACTGTAAATGTTGAAGAGATTATTAACGTCCAATAATATTTAAATTGGATACAAACAAGATGAAAAGGTGTTTTGATGATACATTAAAGAAATACCTACGTTATTTGCATATTAGTTATGAAACACTTTTGTCACTTTTTCAATCCTCTTCATTCTAGAGAAGAAAAATAAATATCAGGCCTCTAAAAAGAACAATAATTAAGTCCACTTTTGGAGGGAAAAGTGACTGTACTTTAAAGTTTGTTCCACTGTCTTCTATATAACGCTCGTGTCACATTTTCCAATCTTCTCCTTTGTAAAGAGGAGAAGAGCAGTTTTATGCCAATAAGATACAAAATGGCAATAACAAGTCCACAATTTGAAGGGAAAGGTGACTGAATTTTGAAGCCTAGTCCACGATCGTCTGCTTATGCAATTGTGGCTGGCTTCTTCGCTGGCTTCATTAGCCCATCATAAGCGGCTTGTCAAGCCAAAACTGACACTGGTGACGTTAAACACAACCCCTGTCATCAAGAAAACCATCCATCTTCCTTTCCAGTTGGGAAACAGATCGACCCAAGACAATTTTGAAGACGGTGGAAGAAAGAAGAGATCGACAACAACGACTATCTCTTGAGCCTGGATGTCTATATGGCTTGGATTGAGATCCGCGAGCCAAAGCTATTTCGATGTTTCGCCAAACGGCGCGCAATCGAACCGTGCCAGCGCTTCGCTTAAAGCGCGCGATCGGGTGGAATCTGGGCTCCGTCCCTCCGTCTTGATCCAAATAAAGCTATTTCGATGTTTCGCCAAACGGCGCGCAATCGAACCGTGCTAGCGCTTCGCTTTAAAATGCGCGCGATCTTGGAATCTGGGCTCCGTCTTGATCCAAATCGATCGCAAATTGATATCAGTTGCAACTTTGTTCAAAGGAGAGTTTTTCTCAGTCTGGCTGAATTGCAACTCTTTGTAGCACGGGAACATACAGCTCAAAGATGATCATATTTTGTTAAGGCTAACGCATGAAGTCCAAGAACTTGTGCGAGTGTCGGCGTTTGACTTTGTTGGGCCCCACTGCCACTGCTTAGGAAAAGTTCGGCCAACCCGCTCAGAGTTGGGAATACTTTGACGAATACTGCTTTATTGGGCTAGCTACTACTTCTGCTGATGCTGCTACTATTACAAAACTAAAAATATTACCTAATACTTCTACTGCAAATTCTTCTACTACTTGTTCTACTTCTAATTCTACTTCTACTACCACAACAACAACCACGTACTACTGCTACTAATTCTACTACTAATAATACTACCACCATGACTACTGCTGCTACTAATAATAGTACTACTATTACTAATACTTTTATTTTTGTTTATACCAATTGCAGTTTTAAACATCTGGTGCAAGTTTCATTAACGGAATTCAAACTGTCTACCTATTACAAAGCGTCCGTGAAGAATTCTAAAACTTAATCTTTCCATTGTTAAATATGATGTTGTATGTCATCTTTTAATGAATAAAGATTGAAAACTCATTGTTTTCAGTATAAAATATGATATTGTATGTCTTCTTTTAAATAATCAATATAGAAACTTATTACGCTGTTTTTGTATTTTCATTATAACTTATGATTTTGTATGTCATCCTTTTTATGAATCAAAAACAAATATTTTCAGGCAATAAGATTATTATCTCTCTCAACAGCATAGCGTGGGTGCAGCCATTGAAGAACAATGGCGTCATATGGGAGGGGTGGGGGGCAGATCTTCCTCGGTAGATAAAGGGCGAATTAATAAGGTAACCGTTAAGCGGAATGGTAAGGGAGTGTCCTCTTGTCATTTTGTCATGTTCCCGTTCTCGTCGTATTTTTTCCTCTCTTTTTTAAATTTTTTTTATTCATTTTTTAAATTGATCGCATTTTTACCCTTCGAAGAGGAGGGGGGAGGGGGTATCCCTATGTTACCTTTTTATACACCATTGATTTCTCTGGTTAGAGTTAGCACAATCTTCATAAGAAATATACTACAGCGAATTTTAGAGCTGGCTCAAAAATAACTTTGAAATAATTTGTTTTGATAAACTAGGGGCTCATTTACAGTGGGTATGAACACGGACAGCTTATGAACGCTCAAGCTGCCTATCGCCCTCTCAATCTATTGATTGTTGCAAGAGATGATCTGACATTAAAAAGCATTAAAAAGGTGAGTTTTCGGACATAAGTCCACTTCTCCAAAGCTTACTCTGAATCTGCCTTTCTTCGAAAAATTTGTAATAGATATTAGCTCTGAAAATACGTTACTGCAGACTGAGTACAAATATATCTAACTGTGTATGAAAAGTGCAAGTCAGACAAAGAGATTAATTGATGCCAAAACCCTTATTGTCGTATCAATCAGCGAAAGGCTTGTTTTATTACTATTACTTGTTTCTACATTGATAATGCTTTTTCCGAACACAGCAACAATCTATTAACAATAGTTCAAGACAAGTAGAAATCTTCAATGATCGAAATGACATGACTTTTCAGACAAGTCTCTTCCGAAAATCATTATTCCCTCCACAATGCTCCCTCTCTCTCTCTTTCTCCATCTTCCTTTCACACCGTCTCCCTCACCTCTCTCCTCCTCTCCCTCTCGGCCCCGACGTGAACTAGTTTGTGTAAGGCCAAATGACGCGCGCGCGCGTTTCAAATCGATTAAGAATCGTGGCGTATCGTTCGCAAACCTTTTGATCTGTTCGTATCGTCTGCCAAAAACACATCAAATTTTCCAAATGTTATTGATTTTAGGCATGTTAATCGTTCCATATTTCGCCGTCTGAGGATGCTATTAGGCACTTTATTGTACGGCGTGAATAGATCCCATACCCGTTTTTACAATCACGCAATTGTAATTAAAACGAATTGAATTGCAATTTTCTCGCTAATGACGGCAGCTTCTTGATGCACTTTCTACGACTTTAACTCGCCGAAGGTTGAACTTAGTAAAGTTCTGTTCCAGATTTCTTGCTCCCAACTTAGGAGCATAAAAGCTACTATAGAGGAAGTGCTTTATTAACAGAAGTCAGTGAACGTTACAACTTGTACTTACACTATTGTTGCGCATGAAAAAAAGGGAGGGGGGGGGGGTGCGGTGTTGGTATTTTTTTTTTCGGGAGATGAAGAATAGGTATAGATATGTTTAAACAAAATATAGAATGTTAATGGTTGGTGGGTAGATAAAGATGAGGCAATGTGGTTTTCTATAAAGTATTGGAGCGGTAGAGAAAGAGAGAGATGGGGGGGGGGGGGAGAGGAAGGGGGAGGGGTGGGGTAAAGGGGAGGGAGGGAAGAGGGGGTAAGATTACCTAATTCTTGACATTGCTGTGTCACTTTGAGAGCATTATAGTTTGAAATAGGCCTATGAATAATCCTGAATTACTTTACAGGTTTTGCGCCATATATTCTAGATTGAGGTTAAAATATAACATACATACATCACCAAAGATATCTACAAGAATGTAGAATATTATCGTCTATCGAAATTTTGGAAATAAATATATCTCCAAGTACTTAGATTTGATGTTAATGATAATCTCAATGAAAAGTGACTTCTTTTGTAAATTGTCAGATTTACACCTCTAATTCATGCTAGATTCACCCTTTATACATTATAGTGTGAGCTGTAGCCTGTTAAAAGAGTTAATCTACAATTTTTGGAAATGTGGTCACTCCTTGGCCCTTTTCTAATTGGAGTTTTAACGTTTTAGATTTAAGAGTGTTCTTTTCTTGTTCATTCCGGCCTGTCTTTCTTTCCCTCTTTTTACGAAAACATTTGTAAAAAGCGGTATATAACAATTAATATCTCATTAGCATTGCCAATTTTATTTTATACATTACCATTAAAAAAAAGACAGAACAGGGCACGCATCTCTATGACATTATGAAACAAACCTAAACTTTCTTATAATTCTCGGTAGTCATGAATACTTTAGATATCTTCAAGTCGTATAGTATAGCTGATTGTATCCTTTGTTCAAGGAAATAGTTGACTTGCTTTTTGTTTGGTGGGATGCTTTTGGTAAAGGTATTTAGAATGCGGGTGCATTATCCGCTCTTCTATAGGAAGCTCCTAGCAATGTAGAAAACTCTTAGTTCCTTCTTTGTCTCAGAGACACAATGGATGATAAAAAGGGAGGAGGAAAATCGAAAGAGACCAACAATGCAACAGAATAAACATCTGTTTCTAACGACGGTTATGAAAGGGGGAATTTAGACGGATTATCGGCACAATGTAAACCCTTCTCGAAAGACATTTCGTCTTAGAACAGAGGAGAGAATGAGGAAAGTGAAATAGTCAAGACAGGGCTTTTGTATTCGGTTGAATGCGTGCTTTGAAACGGGGGCTTAGGGGAAGAATGGGACTATTCAAACGGGTTGGGGGAAAGAACCTAGCAAGAATTGCCCCTATTGGGACTATTGATAAGGAAATTTATAAGGAAATTTCACGGCGGACAATGGAATTCAAAGCGCATTATTTCTTCGGGAGTTAATACCGCTCAAAGAAGTCTGCTAATTACATCTACCCTCTATTGAAACGGGAGACTTAAGCGCTCGCAGTTTCTTTTCTTCCCTTTCAACCTCTCCCTCAATTGAGTCAGGAGTTTTTCTGGGCAATTCAATGGGGGAACGGTTAGGACAATGGGGGCGAATGAAGAAAGAGAAAGGTGTTGCTTGAATAGTCGCAACGAAATTGTCTTTTAAATTGAGAAGGTTGCGTCGCATAAAAGAATTCTCGGAGAAAATATTCAGACAATTGCGAGACTATCAAAAGAAGGCATTCTCCGATCCTTTTCAGGGGGATAAAAGGCAAGAAGAATGAAGGTAGTTAGGTCTCGATTTTTCTTTTTTTCCCCCATTCGAAGACCATGATAGGAGCATTGAATAACTGACACGTTCTACTATTGCGATGAAAATAGAGAAGGATTAAGAGACAAGGAAGTCACAACTATTGTGCTTTAAAAAGAAAGCCAACCCCTATCATTGTATAATACACAAAGCTGGTTGGTCAATCGTGTTTCTTGATGGTCAGAGGATGAACAAAGTGAATTATGTGGAGCCTGAGTGGCAAAACTCTCACTGATAAGAATAGAGTCTTTAAGATTAAGAAAAATTGTAATTGCTTAATAGGCGATTTTCGTAATGTACCTAAATAGGTCATTTTTCGTAATTTTAATCAAATTTAGGGAGTTCGTCTTAGTGAAATGCCTTCAATCCCATTCAAAGTTTATTCAACACTCTTCATAAAAACATTTAAAATATACAAATACAGAATGGAGTTATAAAAAAAAAGAAAAGAAAGTGATAACAAATACAAAGGCAATTTTTAAGAGCATTTGGGATAGGTAGAAAGGAGGGATTCCTTATATAAAAGCCTACCCCTAAAAACACACATACAGGAAACGAGAAAGAACAGACCAAGAAACAAAGAACATACTAAAACTTACTATCATGCACGATCAGAGTAAAAAAAAAGTGTCAAAATTTGCCCATGCTATTAATACCAATACTTGATACGAATTATTTCATTCACCTGTTACATATCTATTAAAGCAGATTTCTCATAATCAAATATTCAAACGGATGACATTAGCTTCCACACCCTCACTCCTAACATACAGCAAACGCACAAACTTGCTA
This sequence comes from Strongylocentrotus droebachiensis, assembly GCA_035222895.1. NCBI lineage: Eukaryota > Metazoa > Echinodermata > Echinoidea > Camarodonta > Strongylocentrotidae > Strongylocentrotus > Strongylocentrotus droebachiensis. The sequence goes on from JAVYIG010005876.1 coordinate 51,503, forward strand.
AGTTGAAGAAATTAGTCGACACATGCCATACTTTACAATGATTTTTTAATGGTTCCAATAAATAAGAGCGAAGTCTGAAACGTACTGCCCATACATAATACAATGTGCTTGAACATTCATTACACAAAATAGAGTCAAACCTATTTAGTGGCCACTAAGTAGTCTCTAGTCGGTGTCATGCTTTATTTTGTTGAAGGTCAGATTTGTCTGTGAACATTATACGGACTTTATTCACATGATGGCGACATTTAACTTCAAGAAATAACACTTCCTTAAAAAAAAAACTAGTGCTGTTATCATTGTAGTCAGGTGGTGAAATTATCGTTACATGTCGGATAAAAGCACCATTTTTGGTACAGGGTTCCCGTAGGACCTACTGAACGATATTAGGTTAGGAGCCCCCAGCAATAATATCATAATAGGGTGTAGGGCGGGAGCGTCGCTTCGTAGCCCCCAAATAATTTAGAAGATAATAATTATAACATTTATTTGTTGTTGTACAAATGCCATTTTTGGTACAGGGCTTCCTTAGGACCTACTGAACGATATTAGGGTAGGAGCCCACGGCAAGAATATCATACAAGGGTGTGGGACAGGTGCGTCGCCTCGTAGCCCACAAATAATTTGTAATGTAATAAAACATTGAATTGTTGTTGTACAATCGAATATGGGTTTGCGGCTGCCCGTATATCAGTGATTTTAAATATTCCCGAATTTCGTTGTATTGTGCGCCTATGCTCAAATGAATACTGAAACACGGGGAAATGCCAATATTGGGCACGGTTGAGAAGACTTGCAAAAGAAAAACATGCAATTTAAATTGCTCTTTCCACCATCTTTTGAAATGTACGATCACTACAATGACATATTACGTAATCCAAACAAAACGTCTTTAGGCAAGACAATGTAGGCTATTGAAATGGCGCTCAAAACGATTTCTTGAAAGTCTTCGCAATCGAGTTACAGTCAAACAGTAATGACGTCATGACGCACTCAAAGCTATCGAGGAAAGATGCAATAAGGGAGTTTACAGATACAATCTGCGCATGGGCAGATAAAGGTAATTTGTACCAAAATGGTAAAACCCACAGAGATGAATACTGGATAAATTATGCGCTCATGAAAGTTATGTAACATTATTCATTTATGCACCAACGGTACATTCTATGATACGCAGGTGGAAGTATTATTTTCAAGAGGACAAACAAAAGGTATTCATGAAGCACATCTAGGACTTTGGCAGTTATTATTCTAAGATGCTCAAAGTGGAACTTCTCCATGTGTAAAAGATTTGTGGATATTTGGGGTCATTTGTACCATGTGCTATCTGTAAACTCCCTCATTGGGAAGCTGTATTTCTATATTATTAAATCAGCTATTGAATCTTAAATGTCATCGTGAGACTAAACGAAGTTGTACAAGTTCAAGAGTATCTCTTATTATGTGATGTGGGAGGATTATTGAATCAAGTAAACAAGTCTGCGACCTCTTATCGAGGGATAGATGAAGGAGACTTTTTAGGTGGGACGGAGATCTTAGGCCTATCGTGTGTTCTCGTTCAACATATCGTGTCAATAAAACGTCTTATCGAGGGATAGATGAAGGAGACTTTTTAGGTGGGACGGGGATCAGGGGCAGATCCGGAGGTTAAAGAGAGGAGGGGTGGGGGTGGTATTTGGATTCCCCCGTTAAAGGGGAAGAGAGATGAGAGAAAGAATGAAGGGTGCAGAGACTGATAGAGAAACATGGAGAAAGAAAGAGAGAGAGAGAGAGAGAGAGAGAGAGAGAGAGAGCGAGAGAGACTGGGTAGAGATGAAGAAGAATACAACACAACTGTAACGAACAGTAATATACTTGACGAAACATAAATGGTAGATCAGAATTAAATGTTATATTTGACCTCACTTTTCGAAAGGCGACCTCTATTAACGATAATCCGCATGGTCTAGTTATTATCGTTTTAATAATTGAATATCCATTATGGATCGTTCAAAAGATTATTGATCGCAACATAATGAAAAACCACACACAGCGCGCGCTACATTGCAATGTCGCTCACAATGTGTACATTCTGCCAGGCACGGCGCGGGGACTTTTAAGGATGGGATTACAGAGACAGAACAGTAATCTGACAATAATTTGACGGACAAATCAATTATTGTTGAGCTCTAATATTGTCATAAAGAGACTACTGGAATTACATTTAATGAAGTGACTTATAATTAATCCATGTTGAAATGAGTGAAAGGAACAACTTACAGTAAATTGTTCCACATTCATTTTACCAAATGTAATTAAATAACGATCAAAAGCTTTATATTTCTCAGGGTTCATTATTTAAAGTTGGTGACGGGTGAATGAAGTTGAAAATACGACAGAAGATATGATAAGAAAATGGACCAATCAGTCAACAAATAAAGTGATGTTTATACATGCATTATTGAATTTTATGTTGGGCTAAGACGCAAGTAAGCGGTTCAAAATATCACGATTGGCAGATATATAAAAGGATGAAACACCGAGTGACATATAATATTTTTCTGTCATGTAAAACATTTCGAAAGCAAACAAAAATCTCCCGTAACACGCAAACCATCTTTATTTAAACTTTTATGCTAGGCCTACGTGATAGAGTCCAAGTTTTTTTAATTCCTGAAAAAACAACTAAAAGGCCTACTTTTAAATTTTAGATTGATGTCGGGTGTGAAAGGTTCTAAAAAACGCTACTCCTCTTTCCCGTTTCCACAACCGATTTTTTTAGTTTCATGTGAATTTGAATTTGCGGAAACAATTAGCAAATTTCAATCAGAACTTTATGAGAGTCAAAAGAAATAATACCTCCTGGATAAGTTATGTTTCTTTCTGCCTATATTTAAAATCAACCAAACTTTAATTTTGCTCTAGACCTAGTATACTGGTGCACATATTCATATGTAATTCATTACATATACGTATTGTAATTAATTGAATTTTTTTTTTTTGGATGTTATCAAAAAAGAGCATTGACCGACAGATGGCGGTATTTCACATATTTTATGAGGAACGGAACTCGTCAGTTGGAGGGGGCGGGGGCATATTATTCAAGTTAAATGTAGGAAGTTCATTCAAAGTTCTAACAATAAAATGTAATAAAAATACAGCGCTTAGAAACAAAAGTATAAGTCTTTTGTTGTATAAGCCTATCATTCAAAAAGTACTTTACCTAAGAGTCAAGTGTGACGTCATAAAAACTCTATTTTTAGAATTTCTCCTTTTTTCCCCTTCATTTTCCGAAAGAGCATCTAAAATAATGCCCAAATGTCGAAAACCAATTTAATATGTTAATTATCGGCTGAGATATTACCATCTGAATAAATATATGTCCTATGTTACATGTGCTCTGGCTCCTAATGGTTATGAGCCAGAGCATATAAGACTGAGTTTCCATAGGACATATATTTATTCAGATGGTTATATCTCAGCCAATACTTAACATATTACATTGGTTTTCGACATTTGGACATTATTTTTCTCAGCTTCGGTACTCTAAAGGCTTTATTAGCTTCGAGCTATTATACGATCATTTTACAACTATTTCTCTTACATACGGGTCAAATAATAATTCACCGGAGCAATAGCGCAATATCAAAAAATATATAGTTAAACAATCTAAACATCACTTCCTTACGAATTCTCCAACAATTGAACAATTTTCTCAACGAAATAGTACTCAATGAACATGATAATCATTCAATCTTCAATCAACCAATGTCTTCGATTAATTGACCAATAATTAATCCACCAATTAACTTAATAACCATTCAAACAACCAATTAAATAATCTGTCAATCAACTATTTTGGGCCCTGAGGAAGAACAAAGCAACTTTGTTGGTTGATCTGATGCGGGTGATCCCTTGATCTTCAATTTAATTCCAATTTTCTTTTCTTTCTAGAATAGTCCTTGCAAAATATTCAGTGTTTTGTTTCTTTATGTGTTATAATGTTTGTATTTTGCATTTTATGATCGTAATTGAAACCAAACTAAACCAAACCAAACTATTTACCCAATCTTTGAGCTACCCGAATAGCTCATAACATTAACGAATATGGCGACTGTTTGGGGAGCCAACAGGGCGTTATTCAAAATACAACAACACATAGTTAACGTCTTTTTGACTCCGAACCGAAGATTATTGGGATGTGTTATAAATTTATATCTTTATGGCACACTCGACAAATGCTCCAAATGGCCCTGTGGAGGAAACAGCATGAATGTTGAATTGCCGAAGACTTTGATATCCGTTATTTCTTTACAATATTTTTTGGAATCCCCCTCCCTTTTTCTCCACTCCCTCTTCTCTCTCTATAGCTACCTCTCTCTCTCCCCACCATTCTATATCCATCCATCTCTCTCTCTCTCTCTCTCTCTCTAGCTACACCTCTCTACCTCTCCCATCCCCCTCTCTCTCCCTCTTTCTCTCTCCCTCTCTCCCTCCCACTCTCTGCCTCCCCTTTTTCTCTCTCATCTAAGGCGCACTGCCAAAAGCAGGACAACGGAGAAAGAAGAAAAAAACGACATCACTTTCCTCTTTAAAAAGATTGGACCGGTCCTGGAACTCGTCTCCCAGTCCTGGTCCTAATTGAAGTGACTGGTCCCAGTGTGTCCAGATTAGTGGGGCCGACAGGGTACGTGCATGAATGTGACCGGTCCATTCTCTCCTTCACAAAAGGCTGAATGGGCGTCGAATAAAAAGGGGAGCGCGGGAGAAACAAAATAAAAACGTGTCTCCGAATGTCAGTATTGTATCGGGTTAATTTTTGCGACGCGTTCGTTCCGCCCCGCCGAGAAAGCGAATGTGCTCCTGGGGTACGTTCACATCAGAAAAATAACCACAGGGAACTACAGGATGACCACCGATTATCACTTTACCTGAAATGTATGATTTTCTGATGAAAGAAAACATAGTGTTTTGGGACTTTTTATATCGAGAATTAGAATATAAAATGAAAGGGGGGATTATGCACATTCAAAGAAAGGGACAATCAGAGGAACTTACAGTATAATTAATCAGACCCAAACCACAAATGCAGTAAATTCCAATAACCACGACCCACGTTGCTTTTTGATTTCTATTTCGGGGGCGGGGCGGAAAGGGGGGGGGGGGCAAACATTAACTACTTTTTTCTATTCCCACTTCCTTTCCCCTTGTCCCTAATTGATCATGCAGTCTGAATTTGTACTCTTCTTTCTTTAATAACCAGGTCCCTTTTCATTGTTTTTGCTCACAGCATCTACAGACTTAGCCCCATGCAGCATTGTGGATTTTTAATATTTGGTCCACCATCACCCCCTCCCCACCGTACCATCGCACTATGAGAGAAGAACACTATACGACACCATACCATTTTGTAAATCAATTCCTTATGTGTTGAAGCAACCTTATAGAAAACATCCGAACATGGATAAGAGCCATGCTTTATCGAATTGCATAATATTGGTGTTCCCAAAAATTAATAAGACGGTGTGTGGGTGGGGGGGGGGGGGAGGGGGTCTGTGCCTGATGCTGAGGGTACTTTTCACGCCTTTTTCCTGCAAATTGAGGTCTACTCACTCTTCAAGACTATAACTTATCTTTCTACATTTATTTTCTTCTAAAGTTCTGCAAACGGAGGAGTCTCTCTGTGTGTGTGTGTGCGTGGGGGGGGGGGGGGGCTAGTTCAGTCCTTCAGTCTTACCCTGGATACGCCACTTGGGTTCATAGGTCAAACGTCCTGGTAATTTCTTAGAAGGGGAGGGGTGTGCAGTAAACTGCAAAAAACGCCAGTCAAATGCATGCGAAATCGTCCGTTTGGTACTATAAACAAGAATGGGGTACTCTACAACTCTAGATCCATACGCCCTCTCCCAGCGCAGTCCCTTTCGATTACGTAATTAATTTAAAGTGTATTCACTCACTCACTCACTCACTCATTCACTCACTCCCTCACTCACTCACTCACTCATTTATTAACTCTTTCATGTATTCATTCATTCGTTCATTTTTATTCCTTTACCGGTCCAATTGAATTTACATTAACACATTGAAAATTGTCTTGCGCGCATAATGCCACATCATGTAACAAAAAAGGTTAAAGCAGTTTACACAAAATAAAAGGACTGGATTAAATTTCGGTATGAAATGGGCATCTTGGACTCGACTCTTGCCCTCAACTTCCGCGCCTGGACGGGCGAGCCCTCCTTCGTGCTCTCTTGGTAAATGTAATGGAGTCGTTGAACGGATTTCGGAGAAAAATGGTTCTCGATTTATTTTTAAACTGGGTATCTAACATTATACCCGCTGTATCGTAAATAGGCGGAGTATGTTGTGTAGCCGACTATGATAATACACCAGAATGCAGATACAAGTCATGTGTATTTTATCAATTGAAGAATACTATGATGATTAGTGGAATAATAATAAAAAACCTCTATGAATTCAATATTTGCTTAGATTTAGGCCTATGTCATGATTATGATTATTCTTTTTCGTTACTAACATCATTTGGTTATTTAGACACTTAATTCCATTTTGACATTGCATGTAGTTGAATATTCTATTAGATAGACATTCGACTTAGTAGGAAAAATGCCCTTTTATAGTTTATTACATATAATTCTTTTACATCGGCCTATCCAGCTAATGATGTGAACGCTTTGTATATTAATGCATTGATGTAATCTCACATTGTAATGTTTGAAAATCATATTATTTCATTTAGTACATCTCAATTTTCATCATGTTCTAATTCCCTTTTCCTCCTTATTTCTCCCTTTTGTGTACGATCTTTATCACTCCATTTCTTTTCCTTTTTTCACTATGATCTTTTTCACATTTATTTTCTCTGCACCATAAACCTTCAGTTTACCTTATTCTATAGAACTTCTTCAATTTGAACACGCATTTAGTAGAACAACACATCCTTGAATGACTATAGTCAATTTTCAATTTATTACACACGTTCCGTTCCTCGCCCGCAAACACGCTGTTTTACTGAAATCCCTGAAATTACTTCATCGAATCTATCTGGCATATTAATAACCGTGCCTTGATCTGTTTTTTATCATTGCTAGTAGTACTATGTCTAATTTAGAGTTAGCTTAAAGTCGTCCCTGTTCACGTTTTTGGCATTTAAAAAAATATCAAATGTTCTTTTTTTCATTCCAAAATTAATCTCGTTTTAACACTCATCCATTTTGCAGGAGCAAGGTTTTGAAAAAGACCATCGGCAACCAACTTCTAAATCAAACAAAATGGTGGCCTTATTAATTGCAGTTAAAAAAATATTGTGAACTGAATAGATCATTTTTTTTAAACGACCGTGATAGAGGTACATCCATTATGTGTGGAGCCAGGAGGGCGTTAACTCATATACTTTCACACAAAGTTAACGTCCTTCCGGCTCTTAACGGAATAATTATAAAACGCACTAATATCGTGATAGCCATAATAATTATATTTCCTTGATTATGAGCAAGAAGAATCCTTAGAATGAAAGGATCGGGGTTGATGAAAAAGGTCATATACCACAAGGAACTTGAAAGGTTTCAACTAAGATTGTTTTCATTGTTCAGTTTAATTAAATTGATTTTATCAACAGATGAAATAAATGAAATGGAATGGATTATAAATACATGGACAAGGACAAAGTAAAAGCAGAAAACAACAAAACCAGATAGAAAAAACAGAACAGAACGAAGCCAAAAATATCATCATGAACAACAAAACAGTTAGTTTGTAAATGTGAAATAAGAAGAAACGAGAGAAAGAACGTGAAGGAAAAGAAAGAAAGAACAAACACACACGAGAAAGAAAGACAAAAACTCGTCGTTTAACATTTCTATATTACAATTTTTTGTAATGTATGCCTGTTATTAATTTTGTTTGAATATTTTAAACAAATCTGAAGTCATATTAGATCTTAGAGGTAGATCTTCACAGGGTAAAATCTATATAATTTATAATATTTCTAAAAAATACTCTGAACAGATTTGTTAAAATATGGACTAGTAAGTTACTTGGTAATTATGTTCTTAATTCTGTTTTTCTCTTAATAGAATGGTTTCGAGTCTATGATGATCTTCATAAATATATTCGAATCTCACTAAATTGATGTACAACCTAAAATGTTGTTATTTTTACGTGCATACACTGATTTGGAGAAAGTGGAAAATCATAAATGTTATTATCCACATTATTTTGGACTCGAGACCCAAGCATCGGTAGGCAGTTCTTATTAGGCGAGCGCAATTTATATTTTATAAGCAAACCACCATCGATTTGATAAAACTGGTTCGATAGATTGATTCGAAATTGATAAAAATGTGTTTAGGAAATGAAATTTGAACTTGAATTCAAGAAATGAAACATGAATTATTCGCTCGAAATAGTGTGAAATATTTTGATAAGAGCAACATTAGTATTTAATAATAGCAATATCATTGGCAAGTTTGGTTAATTATTGCAGGTCTAAAGATATTTCTGATCTTATTTGCAGTTACTCATTAATTTGTTTTAATTTTGTATATTATTTTCTTTCTTTATATAGATCTTAATTAATTGTTGCTATGTATATAATTTTTTTACATTCTAATATTTTGTCCTTGCTGCTATATAATCATGTCTTGGACTGTTTATTTCTCATTAGTCTCATCAATTCTGTTTATACATCTTTCCATTTCGTTTTTATTTTTCTATTCTAATATTTTGTCCTTGCTGCTATTTTTTTTTGCTGCTATGTAATCATGTCTCTGACTGTTTTTTTCTCATTAGTCTCATCAATTCTGTTTATACATCTTTCCGTTTCGTTTTTGTTTTTCCATTTCTAATTACGTAATCTCGTTCATTTTTGTATTCACCTTAATGTCTATTAAGGTGAATCAACCTAATCAATCGTATTACTTTCAAGTTATTGATTTATGATTCACATTCAAAAGTACAATTCATTTATAAATGATACAAAGATACAAATGTAATTTGTGTAAATGTAACATACTTACCGCGATGTATTTTTTGTAGGTTTTGAAAGAGAAATAAGTTGCGGAGATTTGTGAAAGAAAACTTAGGTGATCATTGTAATTCTACTTGCACATAATTATATAAAAGACTAATTTTAGGTATAAAAATGAAAGGAAATAATCGAACCTGCATATAATAATAATAGCGTTTTTTTTTTCTTCGTAGGTTTCGAAAGAGATATAAGTGAAGGTTGCAACGATTTGTGAGAGAAATGTTAGATGATTTTAATGGTTGATTCATCTAGATGATATGAATAGACACATACATCATGTTTTCTAGGATTAGACATTTTGTAAACAAATTTGCGTGTTTTATTTATAGGTATCTCAAAGGCATCTCAACTTATACATTGGGGATTTTTATATTGGTGTGTATTATTTTGTAGCGGTGCACAATAAAATTGTTAGAATAGTAAGTTGAAAAACATTTGATAAATGTACTACATTACTGAACAAATATATATTTACCGTTATAATTGACTTATTGTTGTTGTTATTTTAGCACATTAAATTTCGTATACGATGAAAAAGGGGTTTCAATAAAAAGAGAAAGTCTGTAGCTATTTATTTATTTACAGTGGTGAGATTATGACTGTATTTTTTAAATCTGTTTCGTTTTTTTCTTTACTTGATTCCGTTTTCTCTCTGCTTGTTTCTGTGATTGTCATGTCAATATATAAAGGATATAATTATAACCTGATCACTAGCGGTTATATCATCAAAGAAAATGAAAAAAGATATGTGGCTTTGAAATAATATTAGTACCACTGTTTGAAAGATAAACGGACCTTTTGTTGTTTGGTATATAGGCCTATCAAAAGTGAATAAGCAATGGTTGTTTTTCTGATGAAAAGAAAACATCGCAAACAAGAAAACGGAGAAAAGAAACCACAACCCGCGGATCAACATTGGAAAAGATCCCCAAAATACGATAAATTTTGATTTTTGGGGTTACTCACATTTTAGACTCCTATCCATGAGACATGCCACCGCTGACTTGGCTTGGGCCCAGCCGAAGCTACGGGGCTGATCGTGCCTGTGACCCGCACTTGTTCGTTGGCCCCACGCTGCTAACGGCACGGGCGTAAAACGGGGTTGCTGCCAAAACGTGACCAAATTCGCATTGAGCAAATCAAACGAATTTCCTTCGAAAACCACCAAAATCGTATTCAACTTTGTCCCAGTTCTATTCTTCACTTTTTCAAGAATGCAGTTAACAACCTTATCGCTATACCTTCTATGATCATGCACCCTAAAAGAAGGACCAATTTAGTTTAATTTTTTAAAGCCCTCAAAACATCTTTTCCCCCCATTTCATATCGCTCTGGAATTCGTTTTATGTGATATTTCTAGGGTTATTGTCCTCCTAAACACAACACAACACTGGAGTATTTGTCACCGAAGGCAAAAACTTGACTCTTGAAGGAGAAAGTGCATAGATATTGACCAGGATCATTATAAAACCCGATTTATTATAATGTCAATGACTGTATAAGTATGATATCTGGAGAGGCAGCAGCATCATGATTATTGCTTTTTGCCCAGTCTGCAACACAGGATGACTCTTTTTGTGCCTTTGTCTGCAAACGCATTGTGCAGAGAGGGGGCAATTTCAGGATAAAAATGAATGAAGAATTATAGAAAAGGTTAATATATTCACGTCTGCTGGCCCTAGGGGTGTAAGAAAGCCCCCATTGATGTAAGTTCATTTCAACTTCCAGACTATGTCACAGTTGGACGCGGGAAGCAGACAGAACGAATGGTTCCAATCAAACCAATCAAAACTACATTAGAATAACGTTGCTGCTATATACAACTTTGACTACATGATTGTGTTTAATAGGTTATTGTTTGTCATCAAGAAAAATTATTATTTATTTATTCATTTATTCTTTTATTTTAGTCTCCTTTAAACAGATTAGCCCTTTAAATAACGAATATTGCTCTTCCAAGGGGCCCTAATTTCTGTACAATTAAAAGGACATTAAGAAAGAATACAAAATATACAAGGTTAAGATAAAATACAGAAATAAAGCACAACTCCTAAAACGTGTTTTAACAAAATGACATGAATGATATATTAGATACAAATTATACTCTCTAGGTGCAGAATAGTTGAAATGCAATGTTTCGGGAGTCATGTTATGAATCACTTCGTTTCGGAGTTAAATCGTTTCCAAATTATAGTTAAATCCACTCCAAAATATGTTTTTTGCATTGGTCTTTTGAGAGTGGATTACACTATTTTTGTGTGTAAATTTCCGCTTTAAAACAGATTTATCCCTAATATTATGGCTACTAAATGAAATACAAATATATGTATTCTATTTTTTATACATCAATAAGTCATGTGAGTCTTATCACTTGACATCAACGGTATACAGTTAACAACTAAATCATTCAAACCCTTATAAGTCTTGTAAGTTGTTAAGTATGTGAAAAATTGATTTGTCAAGAGCAAGGTTTCTTGAGAATGATACATAGTAGGCCTAAATTGCATCGACAATATTCAACAAAGTCCCTAATTCAACCAGTCCAACTGTCGTTCTTGAGTTATGAAAAACATAAGAAACATTAATTTTACAAGGGTTATATGAATAATGTAGTTGTTAACTGTATAGACAAATCCAAATAAGGCAAATCATAATGTCAACAGACTTCAGATATAAAGAAAGTAATAAGGCTTATAATGTAAAAACAAATATTGATAAAGTGCGCCACATTTTTTCTTTGTTTCTTTAATTTCATCTCGTTTTATTCAAACGAGAGCGAACACATACAGTATAAAATGTATAACAAAATGTATTTCTTGTAACTCTTCCCAATCTTCCTGAATACGCAGTATTTGCAGCAAAACAAACAAAACAACAAGAACACACAAAACAAACAAGCAGACAAAACAATACAATAGACCTTATTTTACGAAACCAGCAATAGCTTATCATTTAATATTGCAAGAAAAGCAAAGAACTTCAGAATCTGCTTGTACCCAAACGCTTCCCCAAGATTAGGAAGATTAGGGATTTCCCCCTAGATTATATCATGCCAGCTTAGCTTTTTATTCATCAAAGAACACCAGGGGGTGTTTCACAAAGATCCTAAGTAGAACTTAACTCTAAACTTATGGAGATCCATTTGTAGCCTTGAAATGAAATATATTAAAATACAGAAATTCAAGTATTTAGACTTTTCATAAATTCCACATCAATAACATGAAATCTCCTTGATAATAGAAAATATGAATGATTTGAATCAACATTTTATGCCTTTTAAAATAACTTTTACAAATTATTTTTAAAGATTTTAACGGCTTTCCATATTTGTTAAGTCCAACTTAGAGATAACTTCAACTTAGGATCTTTGTGAAACACCCCCAGCTAGTATTTTGAGGCATTCGAGGCTCATCATTTATTGATGTTTACACTTTACTGTACTAGTCATAGTCATGATTAACAAAAGAAATGCCATTTTGTCATATTAAAACATTCTCTGCTGCCGATTTGGAAACTGAAATGGGAAAAAGATAACGTATTTTTTCTATAGCAAACCATACAAATTCTCCAATTTGGCCACACACAGATACACTCTTAAAACTGAAATGTTAAATCACCATTTAAAAGGGCCGAGGAATGACCACTCTTTCAAAATTGTAGATTAACACTTTGAACACGCTGGATCCAACACTTTAAAGGTTGAATCTAGCAGGTTAAAAGAAACAATCTGACATTTTGAAAGAGTGGTCACTCCTCGGCCCTTTTAAATTGACATTTAACATTTCAGTTTTTAGAGTGTAGGTTGCTAATGTAGAATCTGCTTGTACCCAAACGCTTCCCCAAGATTAGGAAGATTAGGGATTTCCCCCTAGATTATATCATGCCAGCTTAGCTTTTTATTCATCAAAGAACACCAGGGGGTGTTTCACAAAGATCTTATAAGCAGAACTTAACACTCAACTTATGGAGATCCATTTGTAGCCTTGAAATGCAATATATTAAAATACAGAAATTTAAGTATTTAGACTTTTCATAAATTCCACATCAAGAACATGAAATCTCCTTGATAATAGAAAATATGAATGATTTGAATCAACATTTTATGCCTTTTAAAATAACTTTTACAAATTATTTTTAAAGATTCTAACGGCTTTCCATATTTGTTAAGTCCAACTTAGAGATAACTTCAACTTAGGATCTTTGTGAAACACCCCCAGCTAGTATTTTGAGGCATTCGAGGCTCATCATTTATTGATGTTTACACTTTACTGTACTAGTCATAGTCATGATTAACAAAAGAAATTCCATTTTGTCATATTAAAACATTCTCTGCTGCCGATTTGGAAACTGAAATGGGAAAAAGATAACTTATTTTTTCTATAGCAAACCATACAAATTCTCCAATTTGGCCACACACAGATACACTCTTAAAACTGAAATGTTAAATCACCATTTAAAAGGGCCGAGGAATGACCACTCTTTCAAAATGGTAGATTAACACTTTGAACACGCTGGATCCAACACTTTAAAGGTTGAATCTAGCAGGTTAAAAGAAACAATCTGACATTTTGAAAGAGTGGTCACTCCTCGGCCCTTTTAAATTGACATTTAACATTTCAGTTTTTAGAGTGTAGGTTGCTAATGTAGGCGTCTTTTCAGTTTAAAACTGCTGTCTTTTATGTCAGATAATCAACATCGTATACGGATGCTTTATTTTTTAAAGAAATATTAATCTGGATTAGTTTAGCATGCACCATGTAACAGGGATGAACTTTTTTTTTTTTATAATATTTTTTCCCCTTCCACAGGGTTCTTTATTTTCAAAACAAATTTCATCATAATACAGAACATCCATATATCATATACAAATAATTAAATAAATAATTTCCATACATAATGGTTTGACACAGATAATAATCATCGCGGCCGAAAACTTTTGTGGCAGATAAAAACAAACATTTATGACAAAATTAGTACTTTAGATAATATACCAACAAAAAAACAAACATAAAATACATGATCATGTTTATATAAGCACATTTCCAACACTCTCAAAACATTTTCTAAAGTGAAACCATTTCTTTTTCAATTTATTCTCTCTGAGATTTGTTTGGTATATATATTTTTCCATTTCATAATAACGTTTTACAGCTGATAAAATTATATCAAATGATGGTAATTGATTTCGTAATTTAGCTGAAAATATTTCTTGTCTTACAACCATCAGAACACAGTTGAGTGCATTATTATTGCTACCGCAAAATCCAAACAATTTATTTTGATTTGTAAGTTTGATCCTTTCCCCCGTATTACGAAATATCCAGAACTCTAACTTCGACCATACTTCTTTAGAATAGTTACAAAAGCAAAAAACATGTATGATAGTTTCATCATTGTTACTACAAAAAGTACACTTCTTGTCAGCCACTACACCAAATCTTAACAAACTGTCCTTCATATATAATATTCTATTTAAAATCTTGATTTGAAACCACCTCATGTTGATATCTATTGTTGACTGAAATGGAATTTGACAGTACGAACCCCAAAGTACATCTTGAAAATCTAAAAAACTTTTCCACTTTGTAAGGGCTTTACATTCTTTTACTTTGTTTTTAGCAAAGACTGATAAATATGTGAACAACCAACATTTGTTTTCACCACAAGGTGCACGGCTTCGGGAATAATAGGTTCTAAGGCCTTACTAGGAGCTACATGTGTAGTCATTTTAAAACCTGACCGAATTGCATTACAAAGACCATAGTACTGGAGGAAATTTATTTGTATGTCAAATCTCCGCTGAAACTCAAAATATGAACAAAAAGAACCATCTATTTTTAGGATGTCATTCACAAAACGTATTCCTCGTAAATTCCAAGCCCCCCAAAATACCACTTTGTCATTTATTTTAATGTGGGGGTTATTCCAGAGAGGTTGACTTGCAATGTCGTCAATAAGAAGTTCGACCGAATCTGACCAAGCGAAAAGGACCTCTTTCCAAAATGGATTTGGAGTCAAGTCTGCTAATTTTCTAAAATAATGTGAGCCCATATACAGGTGAAAAAAATAGGTTTTGGGCAAGAATGAATTGAACATGTGAAAAGTGAAACTTTCTATCTGAGAATCAGTTACAAATCTTCTAATCCATGATATTTTCAGGGATTTAGCATGAATGTAAATATCAATCATCTTAACCCCACCTTTATTATACAGTTGACACATTTGTTCTCTATTGATTTTATCAGGTTTGTTACCCCATATAAATGCATACAAAGAACGATTTATATCTTTCATAATTTGCGAATTCGGTTCTGGAAGTGAAAACAATAAATAGTTCAATTTGGCACCAACAAAGATTTGACTACAGTTATTCTTCCGAGGACAGTTAAGGTTCGTTTTGACCATGAAATAATTTGGCGTTTTATATCTTTAATTTTTTCAGTATAATTGTATGAAAAAAATAAAGAAAAATACAAAAGGGGGCACAGTTCCGACAAAAATTCTGACGAGGAAAAAATTTGTCTCGTTTTGTCGGTGTCTAATTACTAAATAAAAAAATGACAAGCGAGGAAGCAAACAAATGTTTTAAAGTAATGAGAGACTGACATTTTGGTAAAAAAATGAAAGATAAATAAATCAATAAATTCCGATTTCATGAGGAGAATAATCAAAAGGACAACATTAGACAATCGAGGTCTTTTCCCGATCATGTTGATCGCGATATCGTCCCCTGCTGAGACCGAATAAATTCGTAATGAAGCAATGTTAGACATAAGCACGTTCACTTCATTTGCTTCAGAGGCCCAAAGTCAGGAAGTTTGATCAATAAATTACTTTCCTATTGTCTGTGATTGTCTTCTTCTGTAAGAATAGAGTGTCTGGTTGCATAGAATAGGTCCATAATGTTTAATTTTTAAAATTTTGCCTATCATGACTGTATTGTATAGTGACCTGAAAAGATTATTCAATGGTTGAATATGGCTTAGGACGACATACAATGACCAACAATCGAATAAAAAACCAAAACACCAACAGACAGACAATCAAACAAACGAACAAAAAACGAACTAAAAAGATGATGATCAAAGCCATCCATCCCTATCTTTGAAATTCATGATCATGAAATGCTTATGCAATTGTTGAAGATTGCTAGGGACGACATACAAAAACCAACCAACAAACAAACAAACAAATAAACAAACAAACAATCTAACAAACAAAAGAACGAACAAGAAATGATAATAATGAACAAAACACTCCATACCTGTCTTTGAAGTTCAAAGAATATCGACCTATATTTCCATTTCCAGGGGCGTTCAAAGTTAATGTGGTCAGCAGCAATAGCTCCAAATCAATTTTTCACCAAGTGTAACATGGTAAGGGAGGGAAATAATAAAGAAAAGAGATTAAAGCAACGTGATTGAGAGAAAATAAAACAAAGACCATACAATACAAGTGAGAGCGCCGGAGAGGGAGGGAGAGAGAGAGAGAGATTAGAGAGAAGAGAAACGTTATGTAGTTTTATCTATTTCCTAATCAGTAAACTGAGTAAAAAATATAATCTGAACAAATTTTCATCAAGTATCATACGCATAAAGGGGGGGGGGGGTGGGGGTGTCAAACAGCAGATGAAATATTTAACATTCTATATTTTAGGCTTTCGGTTTGCAAATGCACGTTGAGAAATCCGCAACAGTATACATATTTCTTTTCTTCAAAAGTCTACTTATGGCTCAATAAATTGCTTCGTTCCATTAACCCTTGATTTTACGCCATAACATGATAAGTAGGGGTCCTTTTAAAATGCACCGGTAAAAGCGCTTTGAGAGGGCCTTCGGTCCTGAAAAGCGCTATACAAGAACTAGCTATTATTGTCCGACACAATCTTGTTCTTGCCACAACATTGCTTACTCAATTTCCTCCTTTAGACAAATTCTTAACGTCAACCCTGGTGCAAAAACTGTATCTAATCCAAACCCTAAACCCCTAACTACAACACTAACCCGATATCTTTCATTGATTGAAGCCTAGAGATGTCGAATCACCACTTCTACACCACCGCTAGAAAACCTTGTATTTCCGTAGATGGCGCTAGACCACTATGCGCTTCGAATCACAATGAGGTAAGATTTAAACCGCGTAGTGACCACCGAGAGTTTAGTTTTTTGTGACAGCAAAGAATTCTTGCTTCCATGTTCTCAAATAAAATGTGAATGAAAATAATGTAGGGTGTTTGCCCCCCTCCCCTACTTGCTCAATAATAATTATATACAAACCCAAGAGTGTCATTCACAGAAAACGAATGTAAATAAAGAGAGAAAGATGAGAAACAACAAAATAACCCCCCCCCCCCCCAGAAAAAAAAAAAAAAAAAAAAACGGAGTGGGAAAGAGAAGGAAGGGAGGGGAGTAACAAGAGGGAAGAAGGAAACACAAAAATCGAAGTAAATGAGGGAAGGGAGAAGAAATGGAGAGAATGAGAGAGAAAGGGAGGGAGCGAGGGGGAGGGAGGGAGAGAGAGAGAGAGAGAGAGAGAGAGAAATATAATATAAAGAAAGAGAAATGGAGAAGGGCAACGAACAAGAGAAGTAACCTAGAAAAATTCCAAATTGATATTAAACACCAAAAATTGAACAAATCGGGTCAACATAATTGAAGAGCAGGGGGGCGTTTCATGAAACAATTAGTCGGTGGTTTTCACCGACTAATATCATGTTCACCGACAATTCTTTTGTCACCGACTATTTTCCAGGACTGTCATTGACTCATTGGTCAAATTTAGTCAGAGCTGACTAAATTGTAGGTGAACATGATATTAGTCGGTGAAAACCACCGACTAATTGTTTCATGAAACGCCCCCCTGGTCTTTTTCACTACGAAGAGAGCATGAGTGTTTGAGTGGTTGAGCGCCACCTCTTGGCCATAACAGATCATTATTGAGAATGGTCAAAGCCAAAGTCAAAGTGCTATGAATGTGTTGCCCTATCATGTGCCTACTTTGCGAAATTAAAGCAAACGCTGATGTGTGACCCCCCCCCCCCCCCACCAAAAAAAAAAAAAGAAAGGTGAGAAAAAGAAAATAAAGAAAATTGAGAAGAGAAGAGAAAAATCAACCATACCATGAACATGTCAACATGTTTAATTTTTTGTTTGGAAATACAAATAAATGAAATGAAATGAAAAAGAGAAGGAAGAAAGAGAGAGAGAGAGAGAGAGAGAGAGATGCCACGGAGTAAAATGTTTCAATGAACCTACAGATGAAGAGAAAACGGATAATAATAATAATAAAAATGGTCATTAATACTGCTTTATCAAATAAGAAGTACCATATCGTTTACAGTGTAAACAACACAGGAACAAGACATAAAAAGACTAGCACTCTGGAATATGACAGCAGAGTAAATTGTTAACAATATATTGTCTATAAACCGAATTTTGTACTTTTAGTAAAAAAACATCGCGATAGCCCGTTTAAATATCCCGCAATAATCATTGAAAAACCGTCCCCATATTATGATCATGTTGACGGAGAGCCTGCGACCCTTTTTGCAATGTCGCCATCTATTGACAAATACATTACAATGTCGACACTCTTTTGGAAGGCCTGGATTTTCACTGACTGTTTACAAAAGTCATGTAGGCCTACATTGTAAATCATCTATCTGATGGAAAGAGCAGGAGTACTAACAGATAAAAGAGAGAGAAAAGTGCAAGCAACTTATAAAACAAAAGAGATATTTAAGACAAAAAATGTGAAGGAGGAAAAAAAAGGGAGGGGAGGGGGGGTTGGGGTGGTAGGGGATGAATGACAAGAGCCGGGCAGGCGCGTACGCAGGGGGGGGGGGGGGGGGGGTTACCCCCTCCCTAACGGAGCAAAATGTCAAATTTTCAAATTTCGAGACAAAAAAAGAGGAAAAAAGTGTCCTCTTACCCCCCCCCCCCCCCTCGCTTATTCAGCGGCTGGCTGAGTCGTTGCGAATTTTTTTTGGGACCAAAACAAAAAAAATCCTCTTAACCCCCCCCCCCCCCCTTTAAAAAATCCTGCGTACGCGCCTGGAGCCGGGTATTAATGCTCGGGAGGGGGAAGAGCTAGGAGAGATGGCTAAAACCTCTTGTACAATCATCATACTCAACCACCAACAATTTAAAGAAAATGTATATCAGGATCAGGACTCAGGGGCTCAGCTACGAGGGGGGTGGGGCGGAGGATTCTTGCCTCTCCAATCGAATTGAGAAAAGAATTGAGCGAAAAGGGAGATAACAAAATAGAAAGAAATAATAAGAGAGAGGGAGAGAGGGAGAGAGTGAGAAAGAGAGAGAGAAAGAGAGAGAGAGAGAGAAAGAGTGAGAAAGAGACAGAGAGAGAGAGAGAGAGAGAGAGAGGGGGGGGGGGATGTCTGTGGTTGTATCATCTCTGATTTTGTAATTGGTCGTTTCTTTATTGTTCCAATTTGCTCGTTGCACCATAAAAACTGTACAAATGAAATAAATCAAGGGATCATAAATCATGAATACATATACTTAGAGAAAATCTATTGACTCTTATCAATAATAATTAATATGCACCTTACATGCTCTAATTAAACCGTTGTTTTAACCTTTGCTTTAACTCTTTTCCTAATCTCACACATTAACTTTTACTGCATATAAACTAAATACAAATACAATTCTAATGCTTAATTGAACTAAGTCAGACTTCTGACATACACCCTTGGTATCCTTCTCAAATCACTTATGTTCATAATTACAGCATACATCTTCATAACTAAACCATCTATAAACTATCAGTATAAACATGTATAAATCATGTTCCAACTTTCTCATATTATGCACCCAAATTACTCATCTTTGTACATTAACTCAAACTAGGCAAATATTTGTTTACATTCTTGCATGCGTGTACCTTTCAGTCACGTGCCGTATAATTTGCGTTACATAACAATAACATTTGGTATGTGAGCCGACACCGTCTTGGCTACTGTTCTAATGCTAGGAGTCCACTGGGCCAGCCCCAGTTGGTGCCAGTTCGCGCCAAAGATTATGTGATTGGCGCGTAGTGGCTCGCTGTGGCGCCGAAATCATGTCCGCTCGGCATGTGTCGCCAAGTGGAATAAACTGGGTGCCATATGGCGTGCGCCAAACGTCACCCGGCTCGCTCCAAAATGTTGCGCCAGTTTGCGCCAGTTCGCGCCATTACACGGCCATTTGATTCTAAAATTCACCCTGTTGGCGCCATTCGCGCCAATAGACGGCTACTTTGCGCCACTTGGTGATTAGTTTGTGCCAAAGGTCGCCAAATTGGTTTGAACTTGCCGCCGCTTGGCGCTACTTGCCGACTATATAAATACCGGCCGTCGGCTACCTGGTTTAGACCCTCCTCAGCTGCTGTATGAACAACATCTCTACTAAATATTTACAATTTTGATATGTCTGAGGCTTTTGATAATGTTGGAGTGATGATGCTGCTCTATCAAAAGATATGGTGAGAGATGCTGAGGTGGCCACTGCCTATCAACTTATGCGTGCCATTACATTCCAGTGGATTCCAATAGGCGGATTGTTTGCGCCAAAGGGCGATATGTTCCCGCCATTTGGTGCCACTTGGCGGACACTTGGCGCTGATGCTCGATGCAAGTGGCGCGACGAAAATTTCAAACATTTTGAAATTTTCTTGCCGCCACATTCAAATTTGGTGCCGTTACGGGCCACCACGAGCCAGTTGGGAGGCAGTTTGAGCCAATACACGCCACTAGGCACCTTATTGGCGACACTAGGCGCCACAGTAAATTGCATTGGCGCAAACTGGCACCAACTGGCGCTGGCCCAGTGGACTCCTAGCATTACACTTATGTATAATGTACACAACGAGTTATGTGCGCATGAAATGTACTTAATCATAGAATATCTCATCATTGCAACATTTATATACAACATTCATGTCATTGTATCTTTACCTACCTTTATTCTGCCTTCTTATGTACATCTAACATACATATTGCACAAGGATGCCGCCAATATAAACAGATTTCATCAACTGGATATCAAAAAGGGTGCAATTTCCTCACAGCAAATTCAGCATCCTGTAGATGGCGCTAAACATAATTATAATGAATCCACTTGATCGACTTAATAAATCAAATTGATATCGATCACTGAAACAGTGTCAATAAAATGACTTGATTTTGATTTGATTTTCTTTTCTTTTCTTCTGCATTCATGTAAGTATACAGTTTTTCGATAACAATAATAATATAAAGTACAATAGGTATTTTTCTAACAATGAATCATAAATAAGCAAAAACAAATATATATAAATTGTTATTTTCAAAAACGAAATGATAAACTGTCATAAATACTAAATTTCCTAAAAAATTACAAAACATTATAAAATTGTTTGCGGAAGAAGGACTGTCGTTGTAAGCAGATTGCTTGATAATACGACAGCCCCAGACAAAACTCATGAAATATATTAACACATTTATTAAGCAGAAACGGATAGGGAATTGAAAATACAAATTTTGATGATGGTGATATTGACAATACAGATGAGGATGAGGATGATGATGAAGATGATGATGATGATGATGATACTGACGATGATGATGATGATAATAATTTGAATGAAAGAAGAGATGACATGATAAAGAATGATAAGACCACCACGTCTACCCTTTAATCCGTGGTCTAGACTAGTTCATTCGGATGTTATCCATCTAGTAAAACTGCACCCCCATGGTGTCAGTGTTTCCTCAACGGCTAGACCCCCTGCCTTGCCTCTACCTGGTGTCATATTCATAAAAATGTACCTAGGTACCCTATAGCCTACTAATACCATTTTAATCTCGTCATCAAATATATACCCGACCCGCTAGCTCATCGTGATAATCTAACCTTACTCCGAATCAGCAATGACAAATGACTATACCCTATATAAAAGTAGAAAATATTTACCCCACATCTTTCTTTTGTCCTCGAAAAGAATAGAAAAATATATGGAATAAGAAATCAACCTGACAGCTCAAATTATTGTTCGACACTTTTCACGCTCTACTTCACAATGTACAATAGTACTTCGCCTTGGACAATAGTAATGCCTATTTGATTGAAGACATGACAGCAGTTACCATGTACAGTGACGTGTTAAATCATTCATTTTGCTCATTTTCAAACCAGCGGTAGTTGTTGATTAGCTGCTGTCTCATTCATATTCCGCTGAAAGAACGCAAGCAAGTGCAAACGAATTATTTCATGAATTATGTACAGTATCAAAAAAGAGAAAAAAAAGGAAATGCGCTGTTGAGGAGTAATTTTTTTTTAATGGATTAGTGTACCAAAAGTATTTTTAGACAAGCAGCATAAAATAGATTAATTTAATTATCTTAACGTTTGTCGACAAGAATTATTTAAGATCTTCACAAAATTCTCAGACAACTAAAGTTGCCGACCGAAACCTTTAACCAAAAATCTTGAAGGGAGGGGGGGGGGGGGGGGAATAACACACAAGAGGCTCATTCTTTCACTTGTCCTGTCTCTCCCCTTTTTTCTCAAAGTTTAACATATACAGGAAATACCGAACACAATGACGTAGCTATGGGGGCGGGGTGGGGGGGGGGGGGGCAGGGCGTGCGCCCTCAACCCCATAAAGAGATGAAAAAGGGAATATATATATATAGAGAGAGAGAGAGACAGAGAGAGAGACAGAGAGAGAGACAGAGAGAGAGAGAGACAGAGAGAGAGAGACAGAGAGAGGGAGAAAGGGAGAGAGGGAGAGAGGGAGAGAAGGAGAGTTTTTTTTTTTGGGGGGGGAGGGTAACACTACCATTTCCCACCCCGTTCCCCCTCTATTCGATGACCTTGTTGATGCGACTTTAACAACCGATCAAGACTGGTAACCCCACCGTGAGTGCCAGTGCCCCCTCCATGTCTCGATCCAGGCTACGCCTCTGACTTGAGATGATGCTCTCTGTAGGGATGAATGATTATTTGATCAATGAATAAGTCAGACAGAATTACTTCTCTCATCCAAGTTGACGATCAAACTTCAGTCTGTAGATAATATTTTCTCTCTCTCTCTCTCTCTCTCTCGCTAATTTTGTTCCTGTTGGTGTAATACTGGTATCTACACGACACAGACAATTTATATCCATTTCTATAATAAAAAAAACCCTCTCACGCCCTGTCCAAAACAGTGGCATAGCATGGATCTAAAAAAAACTTACTTTGGGCGTGAAATTCTAAATCACAAGGAGATCAATTAGGGGGAGGGTGTGGAAAGGGTCCTTTTTTTTCTTCTTTCCAGATTCTTCCTCCCTTTTTCTAATGTTCCCTTTCTCCTGCTCTATTGTTTTTACAAGGATACAAACAAAATCAACAAAAGAACCAACAAGTAAAAATAAACTAAACTACCAACACCCACACCCCACACACAAACCCAGACACACCAACAATATCAAAAATGAAATTAAATAGTTCCATCTTGTGTACTTTTGTACTTTCGTTGTCGCTTTTTTGTTATCCTCCTCTTGAATCTGCAGTATCATCTTCGGGGTGATTTGTACTTTTGTCATTTCATCCAGACGCTCTGTCTGAAATAACATCCAGATAATCAAGTTTATTCCTGTTTTGATCTAAAAACTGAATTTCTCCTATGTTTCAGAATGGTATCAGGTTGGTTCCAAAGTCTAAATGGGTGAAATACCATGAATTAATCAAGCCGTTGTATATGTAGATACAAAGCATGTTACACGCAATATGGAACTTTTCACGGTCAAGACAAGCATTGATATCATGGATGCTATTATTTTTACACGCATACATGAACACGACAAATTAAAAACGTTTAAAGAGTGGTAGGATAAATAACATGAGTATGGCCTGCTTACAAGTGTTTTATTACGTCTGTCTCATTTGTCTTCCTGTCTCTCGCACTTTCAAGCTCTCCTTTATATATATTTGTTTATTTTTGTTTCTCAATTAAATAAAACCACGAAAATATAAACCAACAAAAACCATTAAGATCCGACAGAAATTTAAAAACAGATTAATTTCTTGTTCAAGTGAGCGAAATTTGACAGTTTAAAGGTTTTTGCACTTCTACGATTGAAAAAATGTTAATCTTTGAGAAATTGTTAGTACATCGTATAGTTTTTTTTGTCGGTATTTGACATTACCTCTTAATGGGCCCAACAGTGTTAAAAATTCTCCCTGCCAACTCTTTGGCTATGCTTCGAAGTAAGGATGTACGTATGCGTGTGTGCGTGCGTTTGTGTGTGTGCGTGTGCGCGTTTGTGCGCGCTTGTGTTTGATGGACGGGGATTTTCAGATTTTTCAAATGAGGTATGTAGGGAGATATTTAGTAGGCCTAGGAAAGTTACTCTTGTTAACAGACTAAGAGAAATTCAGTATAAACTGCTTTATGGAGCAATACATACTACTACTAGAGAACACTTATTCAGATTCGGATTTGTTGAAGATAACTTGTGCTCATTTTGTAAGCAAAAGATTGAAACATATTTACGCTTGTTCCGGGAGTGTGTACAGGTTCAAAGGTTATGGCAGAATGTAATAACTAAGATTGAGCTAAGGGAATTAAGGTCCGTCGACTGGGTAGATATTCATTTAGGGTTGTCCGGTAATTCTCCATGAATAAAGATATTTAATACAATTATTTTTGCAATGAAATATTGAATATATAGATGCAGAGGAAAGTCTGTAATATTGTCTTTGGGTGAGTTTCAAAAAGGAACTGTTGGAATTTAGGGAAGAAGAAAAGAATATTGCAGGGAGGGCAGATAAATTAGCCTTACATTTACAGAAGTGGGAACAAGTGAAGTTTACATGAACTTTTACCACTGGGCTATTGTAGCCTCGTTTAACTGATTTTTTTAAATATTTTTTAAAAATAGGAATATTTCTATTTTTCTGTCGCTCCAATTTTGGGTATTTTGAGGAGGCTAGGAACACTGTGAGGTATATGTGTGGAAGTGTGGTCGGGTGGTGTGTGTTTGTCGCATGGTGGGGGGGGGGGGGGGGTGGTAGTGTGTTTGGTTGGATGGGGTTATTAGTTTAATGTTACAACTGATTTCATTTTTTCATCAATCGTACAATTTATGTAATGAATATGCTTTGAATTAATGTCAAGATGAAAAACAACAGTATTTTATTTATAAGACTGACTTGTATTGTTTGGAATCAATAACTGAAACTATTGAGAAAAAAAAGTGTTTGTGGGGGGGGGGGGGCTATAATCCTATCCATTAAACAAATTGTGATACGATGAGATAAGACATCGTATTTGTAGCCTTTCGCAGATAGCCGTAATCGCCTGTTATCGACCGACTTTAAAATATGTATTCCCGGATCTAATCGTCGACCCCTCTCTCAGATTATTGAGCTAAACACCTTGCATGGCAATGCAATAAATAAGTATTCATAACATCTATTCGGTCTAGTTGACATGTTGATAATCAAGTCGTCTAGAATTCATTTCGTCCGGTAGACGTCCGCATGCAAATTCATCGTTCCCTATTGTAAATGTGACCGGACGTTTGCGCCTGCTATAGTTTCTCCGGGCTTTATTACGTCAAAAGTATAAGGTTAGGGTAAAGCATAGAGTCGGTCCAAGTTTGAAGTTAAGAATTTAATCAGTGTAGGAAATCGGGGCGGTGCAATAATGTTGCTTGAGCAAGGGTCGTTTCATGCATCACACGACACAAGATGAACCAAGAAAGAATCCAGTGAAAAGAAGAAGTGTTTGGAGCAAGATTATGACACTCATTCGTGGCAATATAGAACTTCCACTTATGCTTAGAAAACATACGATGGGACCCACTTGAGAGAATCATTTAGGACCCCAACCTTTCGTTATGACCTAATTATTTGAAAACGTCATGACGTCATAAAGAAAGCAAGAACATCATCTTTACATAATGCTATTATCATTTACAAAGTAGATCATGCTCAATAATAATTATGTTAGGCAATGTCTTACAATTATTATCAAGGTCGTGCCAGTAAAAAAGTGCATTTTAGTACCAAAAGATGAGGTCAAAATCGTGTCCCAAATTCAATTACCAGCAACCGAGCGCCTTTACGCAATGCACAAAAACACCAAAACTCCCCTCTGTTCATTTCGATCGCAATATTTGATGTTAGCGAACCATCATATGAAAATCGATCGCCAGAGATAGAAAGTTGTCAGCGCTGATATTTCTGTGTGCTTATCGACTCGCCAACTCGCCTTCAGTTTAGTTTGAGCTGTCCTAGAAATTGGTTCGAGTGTCGATAGACTGTTCTCGGATTTCGTGTATCTCATGGCTGTTACAACACGCTTGTAACCGACACTAAGTGGTTTTTTCCCCGTCTCCCCCGAATTGAACGATAAAAAATCTCCCGCCTTTTCTTTTATTGACAAAGACAATACCGCTTCGCACTTGATACGGAACTCATCGCGCGCGAAAAAGCGGCCAGGAGGCTGGATGGCAAACTGAAATTCGTGCGTAGCTGGCGGGGCGGCATTCCCCTCGAGGCTCAGCGCGCTCGCTCGGACGAAGATACATAAGCTGGCGTGTAAACGATGGAAATAGGGATAGCGGTGAAGCGAGATATCTCGCCTTTGTGAAAATGTGCCAAAATGTTGGAGAAAACTAAGAAGAGGGATGGATTTCGGAGAAGAAACACCGAGTTGGAGGAGTAAGACATGAAAAGGGAGAAGGGTTTTGTAGCCTCCGGCGAAGTGATGCCGGCAGATATCATGATCTCCCAAGAAGTCGATAGCTATCAGGGGCTGGATACTAATAAACAGTCCCACATAGTCACGTTCGCGTTGGGAATGACGTATTACAGGTCCCGCGCATGCATGTACGCGTATAGTCGACTACGAATGATAAACGCACACGCCTTGGGCTATGGCGGAGCGCAAGTACCTGTCATTGGAGCACAGGCACCTTTGGGGCCCAGTTCGCCGGGGCTAGAACTGAGTGGACCTCGTTCACCAGTCTTTGGGAGATCAAGAGTTTTCCCACAGGACCAATTGACCAATGTGGTAGAAGAATCGGCAATCGCGGCGATATCAGACGTGCGGACACTCAACAAGAGATGCATAAAAAGGCATCATTGATGACGTATAACTGCGCCCTTGCCGAGTGCGGTCGTTGATACGTCATAACGGATCGTACAAAGTGAATAAAAACGAAGTATGCAGTGTGATACACATGAAGTAGACATAAAAGTTCAAGCTAAACAAAAAATGTCATATGAACACTAAAAGTGACTTTAAAAATAATATTTATAAGATGAAACTCTCTCAGTTTTAATTTGGTTACTGTACCGAATCCGCCAAGGGAACAGTATTATTATGCCATGGCACCAGTCAGATGCGAGTTAATATTACAAAAAAAGTAATTTGAAATACAAAACATAATTCCTGGATTATATTTGAGCAAGATAAGTTCTTGAGTATAGTGTTTCTTGGACATCTCCCTCTACGGGAATCAAAATGATGTCAGATTCGATTCATCATGACCACTATCGTTATCATCGTTACTCTCAACAAAATCATGCATCGATCTATCACAAATGTTATACCTCACTTTAGAAATCTAGCCATTTGATTGGTCGAAATTGGAGCCGTGATTTTAGCCATGCCCGCCTACTCGTCAATAGTTTTTTGAAAAGTGCCCTCATACCCGCCCACCTTGTTATCTGCGATTCCCAAATGATGAAAACTTTCAGTTATTTTTACAGCGAAGATTAACAGACAGCGTTTCGGATTTTCCGTGATGTTTTAACCAATCTTTACTCAATAAAAGGATAAGGTAAGAATTCTAGGTAGATTTTGTTTCAATCCGGCATATAAAAGACACATCGACCGCTTTAATATTCGAGGTCTGGTTCTCAAAGCAGTCGATATCTCTATAATATTATCTTAAAAACTGGATGAAAGCAAATAATGCGCGCATGGCTCTCTATGCTCATGCGCGTGCGCATACAGGCGTAACGAATCGATTGGGATTTTTTTTCCTCCTGCTTTTCATTTGGTCAATACTGAAAAATGACATGTGGGTAATGAGGAACTGCGAGTCTGAAACACAGAGAGAGAGAGAGAGAGAGAGAGAGATGAAGAGGGGAGGAGGAGGGGGATATGATTCATAATTATGATGACTATGGCGATGGATGTGGTTTTTCTTGCGATACTAACAAATTGGTTATTGCTTCGGATAATCATCATCGGAGCGAACTGTTGCGTTACCGAAAGCGGGGTTTCTATCTTTGTAGCGGTAAAACCATTTTCCAAAATGAAAAAGACATGATAATGAGATACTGTACTATGGTATAGAACCAAATATATCATTACCGGGATGAATCGTGCGTAACCTAATTCGGGGTTTCTATATTTTGTTATTAAATGTAGAACTTTTTCCTGAAAAAAGTAAATGATAACAACGATGATAATCCTGAGATTCTGTAAAAACGAATAATATTTTTCTCATATTATCAGATTATAATGGTTGGAGAATCACAGGCGTATACTGGCAAAACCCAAGATGAACACCTTAAGTTCATATAAGGTATAAAGTCAAACATGTCTATTTAGACCACTCAATGGGAAAAAGTGTCCACTATAGACGGATGGCCTTTTTAGACAGGCCCTTCTACACAAGTTCATATCTCGAGGGAGACAAAATGCATGGCCACTAGAGAGAGGTGGCCTTAATAGAGAGGTGGCTTCTACGACAGGTTTGACTGTACATCCCATTTATTATTCGTCTTTTGTGCCCCCATGCCCTCCTGTAGCCGCGCCAACGACAAGGATACATAATAACAATGCATACGTCTTCAATGCAAGTGGAGAAGGTATTTATGAGTATAAGTCATATCATAAATTTATCAGTTTATTGGAAGAGTATACAGAATTATCTGATATATTCCGTGTTTTAAGCAGATAGGGGAAAAGGTGTTTAAATTAGGAACATTGACTTTTTTTATGACACCAAGTATATTCATCCCCATTTGTATGACTTTTGATTGACGAACAGGTACCATAATTCGTTGTAATAATCGATATCACCCTATTGAATAAAGAAAGAACTGTTTCTTCATTTTGAAAATACTAATTTTCGAACCATGTAACTTAAAAGGAATATACATGTTCATATTGGAAGCATCGTAGCATGGAAGCAATTAGGTGCGATTTCATTTTTAATGACATTGACTTTCAAACTTGTATGTATGTCGAACATAAAACGCTTGAAAATATGACAGTGCTCTACTTCAGTGGCCTTTCCAATATTTAATTGGGCAATCACGTCTCTAATTATTGAAATTGTAGGTCAATTAATTAATTAATCATGTTCAGATTGTGTATTGTTAATGCTTGAAGAATTTAATCAGGTACTTTATAGTTTTTATAGAATTTAGGATAATAGTATCCTGATATGGACTGTCAATTCAAGTTTTTTAATTTCATAGGTTTAATATAATCTTAACACTTTTAATGAAAGGGCTTTGTAGGAGGAAGGGAGTGTGAAGTTGAAGTGATAGAGAAAGAAAAAGGAGAGTGGAGATATACATAGTTACGTGTCTATTGATATATACATACATATACATATATTTATACATACATAGAGATAGATAGATAGATAGATAGAGGGAGAGAGAGAGAGAGAGAGATGGGGGAGATGGGGGGGGGGGGGGCTTTAAGGGAGTGCAAGTGAATAAAAGGAGAAATATAATGTGTGCGTTTGTGTGTTTAAGAGAAAGACAAAGAAGGGGGAGAGAGAGAGAGAATGAGAGAAGGAGAGAGAGAGAGAGAAAGAGAGAGAGAGAGAGAGAGAGAGAGAGGATAGATAATCAAAAATAGACGGCCAAATTGGGGTTCAAGGATTATATGAATATATAATTTACTGTAAGATTATGTAGCATAACCTGAACAATATACTGATGTTCTGTTGGTAAGGGACTTTAATCAGGAAATAATTTTACATCGATTCCTGTTGCCTTAATAATTTGCCAATATCTCCCCCTCTGTTCAGCCTCCATCGTTCAGTGTGTAGGAACAATTATGATGATTGCAAATTACTCTCGTCTCGCGGAATTCGAAACACTCCTCCTAATTAACCGTGTGAAAGATTGATGAATCCAATTAAAAGGAGGAGATTACAGACCTCTTCCCTTTCACTGGAAATTAAAAATCATGGAACGATTCGCCCTTCAATCATGAATAAATGATACTGGGCTTGTTTTAGCCGTCATTTTTAATCAGATTATCATGTGTATGGACAAAGAGTATATTGTAGTGCTTGATTAGGACGGAGGTGATTTTAGAATGTGGATGAGAGAGGGGATCAATATCATAAATTGAAGATAAAATGACATTCATGCGTACATGGTTAAAGGAATTGTTACATTGGGGTCGAAATGAGCGATAACATAGATGAAAACTTGCTAGAATGACATGCAGGTCTAGTACAAGGCATCACCAGCAAGAAACGGTGTCATAATTTATTTAAGAAAGAAACTTTACAGCACTCCCAGCATTGCACAGTCTGCAATATCATACAATAATAATTGAAAACAAATATGTATCCATCTCAAGGGATACTCAAATCGCCTACAAAGTAACAATATTAACCTGCCTTCACTCCACTTGTCCAAATCCTGTTATAAAACATTTAACTAATAGCTTCCTACTAGGTACCCAATCACTACACCTGGGTGGAGAGTGCCTAATGAAAATTAACGTCTTGTCCCAGTATATTTTTGCCATGGAAGGGACTCGAACCGCGGGCCATGTGATCCACAGTCGGGTGACGTATCCACACGACCACAGCACCTCTACCACACGAGGTGTTAGCATAGTAGGTGATTCACAGAAAGAATAATATTAACGAGACGTTGTATACAGAGTGAGTCCAAAAAATGTCCCACCTTTTTAAAAGTTGTATTGTTTGAATTATGAATAATTAATCATGGGTTTCAGGATTATGTCTTGATAGAGTTATCCTCCCAGTACATTTAGGTACCATTTTCATTTGAATCTCTGCATGCATGAGTAAACATCAGACAATCTTTACAAGACTGCCAGATCTCACTTGCGCCAAGTTACTGGGTGAAGAATAAAACAGTGTTTTGAACAAAGACAGTCAGACAGACACACACATACACACACACACACACACTCACTCTCTCTCTTTCTCTCTCTCTATCAAGACATATTATGAGACTCATGATTAATTATTCATAATTCAAACATTATAACTTTTAAAAAGTGGGAAATTTTTCTGACTCACTCTGTACAGTAGTTCTACATCTACCGCCGATAGCATTAATGTTAAAATACACGTAGGAAGTAGGAGAACTGCCTCCAAAATGAGAAATTGTTCCTGAGTTTTAGGTTTTGTATAAAACGCATTGAAAATTATTTGGTATCACATATATATTATCATGTACTTAAATTGAGGCAAAATAAAACGAGGAATTTGATAACACAAAACATCGGGGTTTTCTTACCGTCACGCTATTGGAAATTTAAAGGAATGGAAAAGGGAAAAAAAAGAAACAAAAGTTTTGGCTTTTGTACGTATACAATTCGTGTGTATATAATTATGTTGTTTATCGTTCATGTATCATTCTTTGGAGTTATAGTACGATGATGTTCACTTTTCCTTTGAATAATTTTCATTTTGGTTGTAATTTTAAGGTTTGAATTTAAAGAACTAAAGTGTATTTAAAAATTATCATAAAGCGGCGTGTTGCAAAATGTGATAAACTCTCTGAAGTTATGCCATCTGCAGGCCAAATATTCGGTTCGAAGCTCCCTTCCCTCAATACAATTATGACAATTGACATATAACAAAATAACAAATGATATTTGTTAGGAGATCCCACTATTGCGTTTCAAATCACATCTAATATTGTTTTAATATCTTTAAAAGCAGATCGTTTACAATCCTTCACTTACTTCACGATCCTTACTCCATCGCAATCAAGATATTCCCGACCACAAACGAGATACTGATATCTGTAACACCCCCCCCCCCCCCCCCCTCCATCACAAACACACTTTGCAGACGATGAAGGCAAATTACACCCCGACGGCAACAAATTTCTTCAATCGCAATTTCCCGCCCTTAATTTACTGCCTTCTCTTTATTTTGGCGCGTTTTCGCTGATGATCTGCTCCGCCCGGCAAGACGACACGCCACCCGAACCAAAATGAGAGAAAAATCCACAACCCGCGGGCCCGAAAAAGAAAGGCGAAATAATCAGCGATGAAAGGGGAGATATCGCGAGTCTAATGTAATATGAATTTGATTTTGATATTAAAAGAGCTTCGCTGGGGGTCCTCAGGGCTCACTTGGATCCCTACGCGTGTAACCTTTTCTCCGAGAAGAAAGAGAGTGTGGTAATAACACGGCTCACATCTTTTGATGCTGACAAAGGAAATTTGTTGTAACGTATTTCGCGCGTTTTTGTCGTCTGCTATTTGTGGGATGGCTGCGTCTGAATTGCGGTCGTTTGCGGGTGATTAAGCTCCTAAAATGCCGATGTTTTTAAGCGAAATATTTGCATAAGAGGAGTGATGTTTTCACACCTCGTCGAGTTAAAAAGGGGATGCCGAGTTTGTGCATTTAATAATGATGCGAGGGAGTCATCAAGGTTATGATGACGACTGTCTGTGTCCTCCTGAAATGAAAATTAGCTAGAGCAATAATGAAGGGGGATGGGCACTATTTTGCCCGGGGTTAGGATTAGCCCTTTTGAATTGGCCAAAATTAAAACCAATTAAGAGTGGGAGGGGGTAGTTAAGAAGGAGTGCTTTGGGTTGGTTGTGACCTCTTGAGAATCCAGATATTAATTTGACTAACACTCGGTCTACTGCTATTGATTTAGTTCGTAATGCAGAAGGTGTAAACAAGGAAAGTTCTACCGAAATTAAAGAAATAACAAAAATAAAAATATATGAAATTAATGTTGAGCTTGTTTTTAAAGATTTGATTGCTTTGCCCTAAGGGATGATCGTTTATTGCATCAAACACCCCCCCCCCCCCCTCCCCGTAAACTGAGGAGAGAAGCGAACACCCGAGAAAAAAATGGAATATTAACGGAAGATGACCGATGATGTCTTGTATTAATCATCCAACAATTTTTTTATCACTGGAAATTTAAGTCTGGACGATCACCGCAATTGATTAAAATCTATTTCTGATGACCTCCCACGACAGAGCTCAAGTAATGCAAACAAATCTGTCGCTTCGTGACTGTGCCTCGGCATACATCCACTCATTTCGCAGACGATCTCAATTTACCAAAGCAGAGATTAATATCGAGTACCGATCGTGGTGAATCTTCACTTTCCCGCCAATTTCGGGCGCACGGCGATGTCGGCGGCTCGTGCTGACTAAAACGCTCGCCAAATTTACCCCCGGCACCTAAAGAGAGCTGGAGATAGCGAGAGAGAAAACGAGAGAGGGAAAAAGAGACGAATTGATATAGATGTAAATGCAATCAGAGAGTACAGTGGAAGGTTTAACATTGCGAGAGCTGAACCCAAAGTTTACGGTGTTTTCGCGCCAAAAACGTGTCAGCCGGTCCAATCGTCTGATTTAGCGCGGAATCGAAGATAGCGTAAAATACGCGCGCGCGGAGGGGAAACATTACGTGCGTAGAGAGCGATGTGCGGAATATAATTCCGCCTATCTTGTCTGTATTGTTTTTCACGATCAATTTAATTTCCTCTTGGATGATTAACATTTGCTTTGATAATTTGATATTTCATTCACTTACACTCTGGTGTAATGTAGATGGTAAGAAATTTACCGCTATTAGAAAAGGAGACCCTTTTAGTTCAGAAGAACAAGTTCAAACAGTTCTAATGGACCTTTTTGGTCTATACGCCTTTCTCTAACAAGAAAGAATGCGAGCGTTTACATATAGATAACAATTTCTCTTTAAATACGATGGTGTTTTACGAAGCTATTTTACGATTTTTCATACAAGTGTCATACAAGTTTCATACAAGTGTCATAAAACACGACTTGTTTTGAAGATGAAAATTAAAAGGGATAGGATTGGAGATTTCAGTTATATTCACAACTTTAGAAGATGTCTTAGCTGCTCAAAAGAAGTTGTAACGCTTACTAGAAACTGCAGGAAACGTTAAGTTCATCACGAAATCAATGAGTATACCATGGTATTATTCTACACATGGACCACTGGTCCAAATATATAGGCCTAAATGTATAATAACAATATCTAAATATCCAATCTTTAGATCTTCGGATACACCAAGGGGTCTAAACTTTTGGAAGAACTTGGACTTATGATCTCTTACTATTACTATAGTCCTAAAAAAAATGCCCCCTTCGATGATTGACGTTAGTTTTAAAGATAAAATTTCCATTTCCTCAAAACTAAAAGGGAAGGTGACGAAATTCACAGAACTTAAACAAAAAGAATGATATTTCTTATTACATATTTTACTTTTTTTCACCAGACGTTCTGCAAATGAAAAAGAAACGTGTACCGGCATGATTTCACTCGTTTATCCCCTCTCCGGTCGTGCGGTTATCCCACCCCCGGGAACTCTGGCGGAAGATCCCAACGGGACCCCGCTCGCATGCCCTGCCGCTGCCGCGCAGCACGCGTGTAAACATGGATGGTGGACCGAAAGTGAATTAACGCGGGAAAAAAGTGTTGAAAATACAGGCGAAACTGTACATCTACTCGGCCACGTACATTAGATTATGTTCACTAATATAACCCCCCTCGGTTGGGAAATTGATAAATACGGATAATCCGTGAATACTGCACTTTTAGTCCAGGGCTCTGTGAACAATGTACCGCTTGGAACTCGCATGACTTGTCAATGATTTATTAATATGTGATGACGTAAGTCAATAAAAAAGGAAGATAGTTTTGGATTTTGTTTAGTATGTTAAAGTTATACATCTTAATCACCGAGAGAAAACTACGTACAAGATCTAAGTTTTCTAGACATTGATGATAATAGTTTATTATAATGCTGTCTTCCTATTTTTAGGTCTAATTTCCGTGTGTCTTTAGTGTCACCAAAACCACTACTACCACCACAAGCATCACCTTCACCAGTACCTCCACCACCTCTACAACTCTACCACCACCACCAACTACACCCCAACCACCATTTATTATTGTCTTCGTCATCATCATCACAATCGTTATCGTCATCAGCAGAAGCAAAATCATCAAACCTATCATCAATCCCCACACGTAATCAACACAACCACCGACACCACCACCATTATCCTCTTGATAGCACAAAAGCAAAACCCACCAGCATGACCATCACATTCTCCGAAACCCGATTTAGAATGATTAAAAAAATCGCCATCCTAATCAACTATCATTAGCCCTTTAGAATCTTCGCTACCAATCACCACCATTCATTACCATCATCATTACCACCACCACCATCATCATTACCACCACCATCAACATCATCTTCAGAATTATACCACCAGCATCACAGCCCCTTCAAATCTATCCTAATCTTCTCCCCTCCCATCTTCCTTCCAATCCCACAAACAGTGATCAATCGAAACGATTAATGTTCATTCCATCTCGTCTTCCAAACCAACATCCAATTGTTACCAGGGTGACCGGCTCCTGAAACCCGAGACACCCTATCCCCTTCACCCCTCTCCTCCTCAC
The DNA here is from genome assembly GCA_035222895.1 of Strongylocentrotus droebachiensis. Classification (NCBI taxonomy): domain Eukaryota; kingdom Metazoa; phylum Echinodermata; class Echinoidea; order Camarodonta; family Strongylocentrotidae; genus Strongylocentrotus; species Strongylocentrotus droebachiensis. Next base: position 87,221 of record JAVYIG010005876.1, read on the forward strand.
GTCACCGTATCTTGATTGGATGAGAGAGGAGTTGTATCCATTCATCCTCCTTCATGTCCCCGCATCTGATGCGATCCTAAAACCACACCCAATCCCTCCAATCAGTATGCCCATCATTCTCATCTTACCCCTCTCAGAGAGAGAGAGAGTCCTCCGTCGGGAGAATTGATGTGGAGGAGCTTGATGTAGGAGATATTTCCCTCTAGATTATCTGATTATTAAGTGGAGTTGGTCGTGAAACTGTTTATAAAAAAGCTTCGGATGAAAAGTCTTTTCAAGAGTTTACCACCAAGATTATCGTCTTACTCATCAATAGAATTAATATTGGACAGTGCTGGAGTTCTAAAGAGCTGTCTCCAGTAGTAATTTCAAGGCCAAGCATCATCTTTTGATATAAATGGCATCTACTTTAAATTACTTTATAACGAATGTACATGTATTAGCATCTAGCTATATCATAAACAATTACACCAGACAAAACCCTTATGACAGCTATCCCTTACCCCGGACAACCTGCCCTTACCCGGACAGTATCCTTCGAAGAAAATGTCATTAATATTTTCGAGTTCTAATTTGGAAGGCAACATCCAAAAACAAAACAAAAAAGTTTTTTTTGTTGGGGGGGGGGGGGTACGATTGGTGAAGGGGAGCTTAGTTGTCTGTTTTCTCAGGAGGGTCTGAAACCTTTCTCTCAGGATTTCTAATGCATGTTTCTGTCGTGTATAGTAATGCCTTTCCCTCCTGACAAAATTGGGTCCATGGCCCTTAGATGTGGAAATGACCCCCATTCAGGGGGCGACTGACCAGCGAAACCCTACGAGAATTTTTGTATTACTTTCCGGTGTTTCGTAATATTAATACTACTTCCCTTTGACAAATTTGGTTCATGGGCTAGATGGGGTGACATCGACCCGATTTAGGGTTTATGGGGGCTACGTCCAAGAGTTACGGTTAGGCTAAAAGCCCTTTTATCAATTAATTAGATGGAAAATGTTTGTTGGGGGTGACATGCTCTGAACCTAATCTCGCTATGAATTGACAAAAATATAAATATAGTATCTGACGAAAAATATTTTGGTGGCTTTTTACAAATCTATTCATAAGCTTTATGCTACGCACTTTCGTTTTAATAACAACTGCATCAATTCTCATCTCTTATAAACAATTTTCATTTTCTCCTGACATCAATTACTACATGTAGGCTATATATTTACGAAATATAAACATGTATTTTGCATCTCAAGAAACTCTAACATATTAAAACAAAAATGCATCCTGAATCTCTTCTTTTCCCAATTTGTTCGTTATTTTCTAACAGCAGCTGCTTTTGCGAAGAACATATTCTGCTGAAATTGATTAAATATCACGTGACGCCAGTGAGCTCTGACACTTTATGTGGCGACGTATTGCAAATAAAACCCATTTTCCCAACGACTGTGATAACGCTCCAAATCTTGAAATCTAGTTCATTCCATTCCTATCGGGAGTGAAGTTTCTATTTCGCTGCTCCCAGGGGACATCCACCCGAGGCAAGGGCCGGTACTTCTTGCTGGAAGCAGCGACGGGAGTTGAAAACGAGCGAGGGTGAACAGGCGATTTCTTATTTCAATATTTGTCAAGATTCAATTATTGCGTCGCCAAAATGGAAAGTGTCGCGCAAACTTGCGATTGAAAAATGACTCAAGGTCACTTTAGCACCAATAAGGTGTTTTTTCTTCTCCCGCACTTTAGTCTGTTGTCCTATCGCCTACTTTTGAAGATAAATGAAGACACGTAGAAATGAAAAGAGATTAGGAGATATTTAGCAATAGTTTTATTGACTACGGATGTTTATCTGAAAGTAGCATTTGTGACGAAAATCACAATAACACCAGTTCGCAATAATGGCCCCAAATACCCTAGGATATTTTCAATATGTAGATTCGTAGATTTCAGATAAATCACCCCAAAGCGATTGAGACTGGTACTCCAATAATAATTTTTGATTTTTGTTGTTGAAACTTTCATGACCACGGTCGCATCCAGTCTCTCCTTTGTTTCTTAAAACTAAATTATTTTTAATTAAAAAAATTCGTTATTCTATAACCTTTGTCTGCTCATGCGCAATTCGTATCTACGAAATTGCTTCTCTAAAGTACAGTAAACCCTTTGAGCCTATTTTTTCTTCTTCTTCTAATTTCCGTTTTGAACATTTTTCATGTTTTAAAATGCAAAAGAGAGCTTATAATGAAAAAAAATGCTAATGGGAACAACTCGTGTAGGCCCACTTGTTAGAGCAGCATTGTACCCCTTATACCCGCCCCTGCCCCTGCAAAACATTACTAGACATCATGAGAAAAAACAGTTTGCAAATGTGTTTGCGAAGTTTGATTTTCATGTCTTCTCATAAATTATCTTCGAAATTTCCCTTTTCTCAATGTACAATAATTGAGAACAAATTTAACACAACATTGTTTATAACACCACAACACCATTTTGATTCAGTTGGAAAGAGATTACTATTTTTTCTTAAACAGACGATGACTGTTTGAAGGAAACCCCGATTCAATGCACAAAACAGCAGAATGTGTCATAATGTTGACAAAATTATTATCCGCGTTTGTCACTATCAATAGAAATCGTGACTATTTAATACTCGTATCATTATTGCTCAAAGCATGAAATTATAATTACATTGTAACTTCCATTCTCCAGGTTCAAGAGCAAGGTGCCAATCTTTTTAATTCGATTGTGCGCTCCACAAAAGAGCTTTAGAGACGGGCGTCGATTTAGTGGCAAAACGTCAATTAAGCCATCGCGTACTCGGGTAATTTAGGGTCAAACTCATTTATTGTGGAATGTAGTTGCACCACGCTGGTGTTGGTTTTGTGAATGGGGGAGTTTTAGGACGAAATTATCGCCTGCCCGCACGCCTCGACATGCTAACGCAAAATGCGGCGTGTGGGGCTATTGTAACATGTCACGCACTTAACATCCGTTGACTGTTATAAGGAGGTTATAATTCTCCGTGGCCCAATGCGATTGCGAAAGGACATTCAGTCTAGCAAAAAGAAAGTTAAGGTTCCTATTTACCAACCAAGAACATTTCATTAGTTTGTCTCTCATTCCTTGTCTAAATGGGATTTCTTCAATTTGTCTTCGCTTCTTCGATTTCGATGACGATGGCGTCAGTCGTTTCATCTTTGTTGTTTTACTCCTGGTCGATGATCATCATCATTTATTGTCACAGTGACGTTTCTAGATGGGTTACTGAAAGGGTGCAATCTCCTCTATTTCGGGGGAAGTTCAGCAGTTTTTTTTTTTTTGGGGGGGGGGGGAGGGGAGGGGGAGGGGGTGGTTTATCACGGCATGTATGATTGAGGCTAATTTATGCTCACCCCATCTAACTTGGTCACACTAATAACAGATTTTGCGGCCGGTCATAAATTCTCAATCGGCGAATGTCATCACCAACAGCATTATAACCATGATCAGTGTCACCCTCATCATCATTATCATCATCATCATCATTATCAACAACATCTCTTCATCAGCTTCATCATCAACAACAACAACAACATAATCAATAATATCACCACCATCATTATCATCATCACCACCTTCATCACCATGATTATCATCGTCATCATCGCCTTTATCATTGACAATATCACCATCCCAATCGTTATCATTATCGTCAATGACATCATCATCGCTATCATTATCATCGTCATCATCGCTAACACTGACATTCTTAACGATGCATACGCGTATTGTTTTCCAATATTTAATCGGTACTGTCGTTATGATTATTGTGAAAATACATTGTACCTACAAAAAAGGACCGTAACAGTTCACAATCTGTTTGCATGTTCCCACTGCAATGGTAACTAGTGACGATCCTCATTATTGACAGCCTTTCCCGACATAGCGATACAATGTATTGTACTTAAAAGATAATAAAATGATTGGACAGTGAAAACTGTAATAAAAAATAACTATTGTAGATAATGTTCAATGCATTAATTACTAGACAATTTATATTTGAAAATAGTGAAGTTATTTCATGCATCTATCTTACTGTTTTAAAGGCCGTGATACTTGAATAGAAGAAAATACATTGAAAGTACTTGTATGAATAATTTCAAAGAAAATCCGGATTGTTTTTTCTCGAAATATGGAAAGGGGCTATGAGCTATGAAATTATTGGGTCAGCGTACTTTGGACGAGATAGGCGAGAGTATTTGCTCGTCCAACAAGCTTTGCCCACAGTGTTTGAGTTTTGCAGTCCATTTTTCAATCCAACCCGTTTTATCTTGCAAGGCAAATAGCTTTTCCACTGCCCCGAGCCCGCCAATATTGCGATTTGGAACACGTATACCCCCACTGGCGGAATCGCAGACGACACACATGCAATAGTCTCATATTTCAGACCATTTTAGATTATGTCTCTCGAGTTGTAAAGCCCAGTTTTCAAATTAGTCATCGATTATTAAGAGGCAATACTAAGAAGTATGATGCGAGCATGGTAAGGTTGACTTCTTGATAACATATTTTACTTACAATGATTTTCGTTAGAGTTATTGCAACATTTTTCGCTTGTCATGATTGTAAAGAAGACTACTAATATAAAGCTTGTGTAAAGTATTTGACGACTCCAAGCTATCGGTATCAGCGATACAAATAATTAAAAAATAATCGTAGACGTCTTGTATTTTATAGACTCACATCTAAATTAACATGAGCGTTTTTTGCCGTAGAATAAAATGAATTATGATGATAATTTTAAAAAAATACACAAAACTATGCGTTTCTAAAATGGGGAAAGTGAACGTCATCCGCTACGAGCAGATGATAACCATGTTTTGCTCATCAAAATTTGGTGCGCAAATACGGACGAAGATATTGTATTGGACCCCGCTCCGTGAATTTATTTAAGTGACGCCCCTTTTTAATGTCCATTAAAAATGGGCATTCAAAGCAAGCTATGATGCCCAACTGCTTTTGACTGAGCTGGCAGTAGACTTGGTGACGCCGCGCGCGTGTGCGCACCTGGGTTTATTGCAAACAGCGGTCACTCTTTCGGCAATCAACTACCTCTTAGTCAGAGAAGTTCAAGAGTACTGTGAAGGGGGGGGGGGGGGGGGGGGGTTGGTGGTAGATGACGGTAAGTTGGATTATGAACATGAAAAATGAAGAAAGGTTACAAGCCTCTACTAACACGCTTTCAACCCCAAGATTCATAATTCCTTGGACACACCCTCGATAAAGATGTATGTCAAAAGACCCTTTATATTGTGCCGCCATCCTCTTCCGGCAGCAATTGTAGTAAAAATGTCATAAAACTTTCTTTTTCTTGTCGGAGAGGTAAGGATAACAAAGACCCCAAAGTGAAAATATGATGATTCCCCATTTCTTTTCAGCTTGTCAATATTTTTTTGAGAGGGGAGCGGGGGGGGGGGGGTGCTACCCCCGGCCATGGAATCCTCGTTCCGCCCCTGCCCTTCCATGTGTGTTTTGTGCTCCTATGTGGTTTGCTAAATCTCTGACCAATTTCATGGGAATCAGCGGAAAATGGGTGCTTGAGGTTTAGCTTAATCCGAATCAAGCAGGTCTTTAGCACGATTTAGCACCGATAGAGAGAGAGAGAGAGAGAGGGAGAGAGAGAAAGAGAGAGAGAGAAAGAGAGAGAGAAAGAGACGCATAGGGAGAGAGGGAGAGAGAGAAGAATATGGAAAGAGGGAGAGAGAGATAGAGGGGAAAGCGAGAGATAAAGAGAAAGTAGAGAACGAGAGAGAAGAGTGTGTATGTGTGTGTGGGACGTGTCCGAGAGAGAGAGGGAGAGAGAGAGAGGGGGGAAAGATGGAAAGAAGAGAAAGTGTGTGTGTGTGCGTGTGAGAAAGAGATATGGAGAGAGAGAGAGAGAGAGAGAGAGAAATGAATACAAAGAAAGAAAGAGAGGGAGAGAGAGGGATAACGAAATGAAAGTGTTGTCAAGTTTGATACGTATTTCCCTCATACTTGATCTTTTATGCACACATGCTACTAGCTCGGCAAGGCGAGTTGGGTATTTGCAAACCACAACGTATGTGTGAGTGGGCGGGTATAGATGTGGGTGTGTTGATGAGGGTGTGTTCGTGCGTTTGGGTATGGGCACTGTGGCTTGCGCTTTAGGCCAACATTCCTAAAATATTTCTAGATAAGTATCTGCAATAAGGTAATATACAAATGTGATAACCTTCGACCTCTCCCAGGAAAATTAGCCCTCACAAAATGTCAAAATGTCACAAATTGTAACCATAAATATACCCATTGGATGATACAACCTTGAGGTCTGACCCTATGATACATACGAAATACATGGTAATTGTTCTATAGAATGGTTGTCAGAGAGTATGTCTTCGAAGTAGTTTTATTCTTTGGTGATTGTCTGGGCGTAATGTTCCTGGGAATAGTTTTTACTGCAAGAGTACCGAAATCTAATGAAGATGTGGAACTATTATGGAAATACAATGTGTGCGCGTGAGCTGTGCGCACGCGCGCGCGCGTGTGTGCGTGTGCGTGTGTGTGTGTTGTATGCGTTACCTGTGTTTACTATAAAGTTGGGGAGATGCTGATAAAAATATAACAGAAAACAATATAATATTAACAAAAAAACAAAAAAGGGGGGGGGGAGGGGTTACGCTCCTTGTCCTAGTATATACGTCATTGTTTTTTAAGATACGTCTATACAAAAGTATGAAAACATCTTTACAGTGCTTAGTAATATCAATCATATCCCTCCCCTTCACCCCCTCGCAGTCACCATGGCAACTTAAAAAACCCAAGGGCATCCCTCCCATCTCCTCCCTTTCCATATTTCATTATTTACCCGATCCAGGCCACGTCATCTGTTTTACTTGATGATAATGACTAGGATTGAAACTTGATGACACCAAACAAGGACTTAATTGGAAGCAGATACATTTTTATGCTAATTAGTGTGTGCGAAGTCCCACAGATCCATCCTTCATTGTGTGCAGTTCAATTCAATGCAAGTGATATCGACCAAGACTGCTTGAATTTGACTATAATTTTAATGATTCTAAAACATCACAATAAACACATTTTTAATGTGCTCTTTATCAACACATTTCAAGGTCATGATCAAAACTCAAAGTTACTTCTTATGATAAATTTCGCCCCAACTCTTCACTTTCGCCTCCACATCACCATAGCAACTTTAAAAACCTAGGGAACCGCTCCCCTCCCCTCCCAAACCATTTTTCATCATTTACCCGATACGGGCCACGTCATTTATCTCGCTTGCTGATGGTGATTGTGATTGAAACTTGATGAAATCGAGCAAAGGCTTGTTTAAACACTCAATGTTGGCACAGCTATCGGGATATTATACCATAGCCCCCAGCAATTATGGGGGCAGCGGATTGTAACAGGGATCACTCGATTTTTCGGAAGGAAAAAAAAAAGAGAAAAAGGCGAGACTATTAAAGTGGGAGTCTGGCTGGCTTGAGAGGGAAGGATAGATGGATGAATGGATAGATAGATAAATGGATAGATAGAAATACAGATAGATAGATAGGTGGATACATGAATAGGCAAATAGAAAGAGAAGGGGAGAAGGAGAGGGAACCGGGAATAGTCGCAGAGAGATGGAAAGAGGGAGAAAGAGAGAGAGAAAGAGAGAGAGAGAGAGAGAAAGGTTCAAAATAAAGTGTTAGTTAAATAAATTTGAATGGTTTGAGTAAAAGTAAGTAGGAGGCGTAGAGAGGGGAGAGAGTGATAGAGAGAGAGAGAGAGGGGGAGCACGAGAGAATGTGGGAGAGAGATGGAAAGAGAGAGAGAGAGAGAGAGAGATGGAGAGAGAGTGAGAGAAAGAGAGACAGAGAGAGATAGAGAGAGATATGAGACTACGGAGGCATATAGGAGAAGAGAAGGAAAGAAAAAGAAGATTGTCAGAGAGAAGAAAATGAATTGCTGAAAGAAATTAAATGCTAGATCTTTAGGAAGAAAATGATTGGAAAAAGTTTAAACGAAAGAGGAGCGAAATGGGGTAAGGTCACTGAAATATACTCAATCGTAGAGAAAATAGCTGTGAGAAGCCAAATTTAACCTCAATGACCTTAAGCAAAGCTAATCGAATAATTAAATACTACTATGTCTATGTTTGAACTTGAAATTGTGGGGGTAAATCGGTGGTCTGTTGCGGCTGGCCCAAACGGCAATATAAATATGGCTTCCGTAATAGAAATAAACAATCTTTGTGTAATGATCGAATAAAAGCTGGAGAAGACATAGAATTAAAAGTGCGCAGCAAGTATACTACCATTTGATGGAGATGAAAAAAAAGTTAAACTAAATCTTACAAACGAATGTCACTAGCGATATTATTTACGATACTATATCCGCAATGAATAATTTATTTAGCATTAAATCTTACTTTGTTTCATGTTGTTGAATAGGTACGAAAAAAATGATATTTTCTGAAAAATTTACAATTTTTGAAGAGAAATAGACAAAGACATTTAGCCAGGGGGGGGGGGGGTAATACCCGTAGGGGCTGATGTCTCCCCCTCCCATATAAACTATCCAGCTTCTAAACTCCTGGGAGGGAGTGAAGTAAAAATGTTAAATTACATGGAAATGTAATTTTGCCATAAAACTATACTAAATAAGTAATTTAATTTACAAATTGACAATTTTTGCCCGTATGTAAGGTGAGTATACCGCCGAAATAGGATATTTTATTTATATCTTTTCAATCACCTTTTTTCTTCTTAGGGGGGGGGGGGGGGGGGAGGGCTAAAGATAAACAGCAAAATTGGAGGGGAATATCGGAGAGAAATTATTCTTATTTATTCTTCAACACCGTAAATCATTGCTAAAAGAATATGTTTTCATTATCATTTGTATAAAGCATGGCATCATACTACGATAATAGCGGTCAATCATGAATTAAATAATAATCCATTCATTTATTTGTTCATTCATTTATTGATTAATTTATTCCAACTAATAAATTGAGCCTTTTCCCTTCTGACTCTTACTTCCCCCCCTCTCTCTCCCCTCACGTATATATATATATATCTCTCTCCTTCTTTCTCTCCCTCTCCTGATTTTCTATCATCTTGTTCTATTCTTTTCTTACCCCTTTCCCCTCCTCTCCTTCTCTCTCTCTCTCTCTCTCTCTCTCTCTCTCTATTTCACTCTGTCAATCATTTTTTTCCCTCTCCCCTTCTATAAATGTCCTCATCTTCTTCTTCACTCGTCCAGGGTGAATGACAGCAAATATCCGCCCCAATGAGAGCAGCTTTCCCCTCCTGACATTTATGAGCCTCCTTCTCCCCCCTCTCCCACTCGACATGCAGGAGTTTGTTAAAACATCGCCAGCCCAATATTATCGGTACACTCTCCCGTTGTTTACCCATCGCTTGCCGGATCCCAATAAACGTCGAAAATCGGTGTATCTTTTCTGCCAAAGCGGGATATGATTTGTAGAAAGAGATTGAGATGGGAAAGGGGTTGCGAGAGAGAGGGGGGAGAGAAGGGAGAGAGTGAGAGAGAGAGAGAGAGAGAGAGAGAGAGAGAGAGGGGGAGGGGGTGGGGGGACGAGAGAAAGTGAGAGTATATAATATATATAGATAGCTGTTAGTTATACAGAGAGCAGAACAGAAAAGATATAGAGCACAGAACGGGAAAGGAGAAATAAAGAAACGGATAAGTGCAGAGAGATATGATTTAGTATTTGGGAGAGAGAAAGAGAGAGAGAGAGAGAAAGAGAGAGAGAGAGGGGGGGGGGGGGAGGAGAGAGGCAGCCGGGAGTGATGATTATTGATGATGATGATGATGATGAGGAGGAGGAGAAGGTTGATTGATGATGATGAGGATAAATGATGAAGAGAGGGCATGTGTGTGTTTTAAGAGAGAGAGAGAGAAAGAGAATGAGAGCATGGAGGAAGGAGCGACAGAGGGACAAAATATTTAGGAGATAAAAAGAAAAACAGACAGAAGATGAAAAAGAAACATAGACATAGAGAGAGGAAGAGGGATAAAGAGTAAAAGCGGGGGGGGGGGGGGAGAGAGAGAGAGAGACTTGACTAGAGCAAGTTTTCTTGGAGGGAGGCCCTCGTCTCATAAAAGTCAACATTATTCCAAGCGACGCCGCACAGTGGGCCAGGGAGGAACCAAAGTGTGCCAAAACTAATTTCTGGGGATTTATTTTCTATAAATCCATAGGAAATGTTTTGATGTCCAGGGATTTCCGCTTAAATGGTATTACCAACATTTTCTCTGATATCTAAGCTTTAAGTTGATACCAAATTTGGCTGCCCGATTGTGCCCGTTATTATGTTAGAGCCGTTTTCCTTGCAACTTTGCCCCGAAAAATGTGTTTATTTTGGTCCGCGGTGTCAGAACAAGTGTCACGCGCCCCCAAGCGCCGTGATTTATGACCGCGAATCCTTCATGATTCAGCCGCGGACTAAAAACAAACATATTTTTCGGGACAATGTGGCTAGGGGAATCGGCTTTAACATGACAACGGGCAAGATCGGGCAGCCAAATTTGGTATCAACTTAAAGCTTAGACATCAGACAAAATGGTGGTATTAAAATATAAGCGGAACTCTGCGGAAATCTAAACGTTTCCTCTGGATTTTTAAAAAACATGGATAATTAGTCCATTTTTCAGTGAATTAACCTTTAATATATCATGAAGATTGTGTTTCTATCCATTTTAACCATTTCATTGAACGAAATGAACTATCAGGAATATGTGAGAGCAATTTCATATCAATAACTTAAGAACTTCATGTTAAATTGAAAGATTTACAAAATGAGTCACTTTTGCACTAAAACTGTGAATATGTAGGATTTTGCTGTTTGAAGAAGTAAATTTATACCCTAGTTGTGCTTACCGGAATTAAATATTTTACTGAGGTATTCCTCAATGTATTACAGTTCAACTGGTCAAGAAGAGAATTGAAGAAAAATAAATCACCAAAAATGAGTTTTGGCGCACTTTGGTTCCTCTCTGGCCCACTGTGCGTTGCCATGGTTATGCGGACGAGCGTTGAATCGGCTGTGCGTAAACATAAACGGTACAAATGTGTACCGATTATGCCTAATAATAATCGATGGACGTGGGAAGGAAAAGCGCCTGCACATGCAGGGTAGCAAATTTTCGCAAAAAGAAATACCATACATGGAAAGCTTAGGTTTAGACGGACATTTTGAGATTAACATCACTGCGGGAATCGGCCGGAATCCTAATAAACATGCTACATTTATAAAAAATTGCAATTTTTTTCCTTTTTTTGTGAAATTTAATGCTAATTTTTCCCAAAATGAAGCTTCAATAAATTTGGTCATTGTATTTTCTAATTGGGTTACCAATAGGCAAGAAGTGCACGCAGTATCAAGTTGATTGCTTTTCCCTTCATAAATTCTCAACACCTATTGTAAAGTTGCCTCTTTTATCACTTTTGGAGCAACATATAGATTTTCCCATGTTCGCAGGGGTATATGACACTTTTAAAACTCGCTAAATATTAAAATATGGGTGGAAAAATATTCTTTAGAATGTTTTCTTCCCCAAGCGAATGAAAAAAATATAAAAATTCACATTCGCCAATTTTGAATTTTGGCACACTTTGAGGCGATTCTGGCCCACTGTGCGCCGTTGCCCCTCACGATACGCCGCGCGCCGCCAAGTCCCACAGCTCCGAATATTACAAAAACCAGGAAGACGCATATTAAAAATTTGAGCTTAAAATGCTACCGTTTTCCTTCACCCGAGGACAAATCTACTCCGCATCCTAAATACTGTGTTTGTCCGGAGCAAACTCACCGATCAAGCTCTCCCCAATTTCTTCTCTTGATATCTTGATGATGTCCCGTTTTCCTCAGCATATATATATATATATATATATATATATATAAATTATTATGTAGCCTATATTCAAAGTTTTGTCCAAAATAGTGAAGTTTGGATAATTGACATATCGTCCTTTTCGAATCAACTGAATTTACAACTGTCAGTATACTACCTATGCAACAACATAAGGTCCACAATCTGGCAATCATCATTCGTGCCGTGTCGGACCCTTAATTTCATAACATTGTCGTTTTCATCACCCAGTTTCAACAGTATTCCGGAGGGCCCCCGTTATTGTTATTACCCAGTATTGACAGGTGTCCTTTCATGGGTCGAGAGGGTCAAATGCAGGCAAGATGCCTTATCCAAGGATGGTAAGAATCAAGTAAGATTCGAACCCTATGCCCACTCTCGTTTGAGAGTCAAGTGTCTCCACCAACAGACCACAATGCTCACATCAGGTACAGGTCGTCATGACCACCTGACCTAGCAATGAAAATATTCATAAGACTTATTACGTACGACACGCTTTCACTGCTGTCTCGATTGGACCCACATCTAGATTTTCTGGGAAAACTGACGTCGAGACAGTTATAATATTGTTGCAATATTGAAGTAATTAGCTCTAGAAGCAACCGCAGTAGGGAAAGTGTATTTATCAAGCAACTGTAGCCATGGTAACAACAACAAGTTTTAGTTTATATCAGTTGTAAGATAGAAATGTTAATGTAATTAATTCTTGATTAGTCTTGGTGTCTACGTTTGGAATGTAGTATAATAATCATTTATCTTCACAAGAGACGATTTCCCAACAGCTTGTATAGTTGTGAAAAAGTTTACATGTATTCATCACAGTAAGCCTAAATTGTTTATAATTTACAAGTTTACTCCATTGTTAGTACAGATGATTCAAAATGTTGCACGCCATAACAAATTTCACGGAACAGTAAAGAGATCACTAAAGTTTTAAATCAGTTTACAGGTAGAATGACTGATGGGCCAGAATGAAGATATTCTATCAATAAGAAGTTTCCAGTCAAACATTAACTGTCGATCAATCAGGCTTGGAAACTTTCAAGAAATCACTGCTAGCCGGGAAGAAAAAGAAAATCCAAATTATTGTAACATAGGTGGTGAATATTATCCCAGGTAGGAGAGAGGATATTGGTTGTTGCGAGGCGAGCTATTAAAGTATGTAAAATGATATCCCCCGCGTTACAAAAATCAGCGTTTTATTGGTGAAATCCATACTAAGTAATTTAGGAAGATCATTGCAGGCGAAAAAAGGTTCATTTTGAATCTCGATAACAAAGAACGAGACACGGTTCGGCCACGCGAACTTACTTGGCCACGATTTCTTGATTTGGAAGAAAATAAGGGAAAATTTGAGAAGTCGTACGGGGTCTTTTCGTTTGTCTGACTCGTTTGCATCCGTGGGTGCGATTACAAAAGCCCGGAAAACACACAATCCCGCTAATTCTCGCTTAGGATTTTGGCATTTCAAAAGGCGAGGTTTAATTGGGACCGGTCGTGATGTAAAATGCTGCATGGTGTATCATGAAAGCAATTTAACGCCGTTTAGTTTTGATATCGAATTATAAACGTCTGGGAGATTTCTAAAGTGAGATGGATGGGCTTTCTAGGTGATGGCTTAAAATTGTTTCTGACATGATTCCTAGGTGATTATGTTCAGTCCTTATAATTACAACCGTCTTATTGTAACATAAAACGTTTTCGTGTTTAGGGATTTAATGTGAGCATTTCTTTCATTCTTTTTGAGCCCCATGTTCTCATTATTTTGAATTCATACCAACCAACGTTTTATGTATAATAATAATCATCATCATCATCATTATCATCGTCATTATCATCATCATCATCACCACCACCATCATAACCCCATAAACTCTTGGACGTGTCGAATCATCAATCGCTATTTTTGTCAACACCATGACCATGATTATCACTATCATCATGATCATCAACATTATTATCATCGCCACCATCATAATTGTTACCATTACCATCATATCACCTCTGTAATTAGTTTTACAGTCATTATTAACCACGCCCACCACCATCACCACCTACCCCAGCATCCTCCTCCTCCTCATCATCATCACCATCATCATCAGCATCCCTATCATCATCACCCCCGTCATCATTCTCATCATCATCATCATCATCATCGTCATCATTACCATTATCATCAGAATTAACACCGTCATTTCCATCACAATATTAACCAGCTCAACTCTTTATCCTTCATCAATCCTTCATCATCTCTCCCTCCCCTCTCTCTCTCTCTCTCTCTCTCTCTCGCCTTGTCAACCTTATTCTAATTCATTCTCATCTGCTCATCCTCCCTCTGTCCAATATGTCTACTTTCTATCACTTTACCAAACCCTACTCTCTCCCACTCTTATCATCACCCTAACTGCAATCGTTACTGTCATTTTGAGAAATAATAAAACAAAAATCATGACCCTCATGTTTAAGGGACAGGTCTATTTTTTGTCAAAATAACGTTTATTTTTCCCTCTCATTATTATGGGCTGTACAAAACCTTAAAATGGGCAACATGATGTAAGCATAGTTCGTAAGATTGTCGGCATTGGTCGAACACATAATCATCCCAATGCTGGATAGATTTTCCCATTGTACATTGTTATTTATAATGTATATACCTTGGAGCTCATAAGTCATTGTCAGAACATATCGTTGATCTTTTCATCATTAATAAGGTAACGCATCGATAACATTCTGATGATCTGTATTAACTTTATGCCTTACATTCAAACCTCAACAAAAGCTGAATTCACGATACCCATTTGGCAATCAATTAAATATTGTTTCATATCACAACTACACAAAACATTTACATAGGCTTACTTATCCAAAATCCTTAACACCTAATACTAAAAGATCTTAAATGGGATAAAGCTCTTTACAAATATTGTTTATTTTCCAATATAATATATCGTAATGTATCGCATTTGTAATGGTGTTTATTCTGTAATACGAATACCATCCATGCATTTTTATTTTGCGCCGATAGATGCCATTGATTTATGACTGCATTTAATTACACAGATTTGTCGTTGAAAGGTGTAGGGCAGGTGGTAATATATATTAAATCCATAAAATTAACTTGATATTTTTTGTTTATCATTATTGTTAGGTCAGTGTGTGCATCATTATATTAGACCGTTAAAGGAGACATTGACAATGAAATTAGATACCTAATCTACTTATTACAGGCTTATCTCTCAATATCTGTCTATACGTAATGGTCAACAAAACTAATTTCACTCACGGAACTTCAATGTTCATGTGTATATGAAATGCTGATGTGTGTCAATATCATAACATTTTAGACTATGCTTTTAAAGTTAATTTTAAATTAAAAAGCTTAAAGCAAATTCATTTATATAAATGGTCATCCTCAAAAATCTTCCTTTGACTGTTTTCACTGAGAAGTCCTTTAAATTATTGTCTTATTTATAAACAACAACAAAAATACATTAAATTGGTTATGTATCCAGGGGATAAATTTAGCATTAACTCTGTGATCTGCCCGTTTAGCTTTAAGTTTCTCATAACTATTACACGTGCAATAGTCTCTTGTACTGAGATGGGTACACGTTATTGAAGATATTAACTATATTACTATCACATTAATTTTCCCCGTTTGCAGTGGCCTGGTCGTCATATACTTCTATAAGGCTTGGTGTACATGTCTTCTTGAAGTGATGACGACCGTAACCGTCATCAATGACCACGTACGACCCTTCTGAGATTGGTGACCATCATGTAACGAGCTTGACCTGCATCAGTGCCAGTATATATACGGTCTGTGTAAGAAAAAAAAGGAATGAAAGATGTTACTTTTATTGTGGTAAATGACACATTTATCGTGATAAAATTATTTACTTGGAGAGTCTTTGTTTCAAGGTTCTCATTCGATGATCAACATGTGATCTAGTATTACGATGTAATATTTATTGTCATGGGTAATGCCTTGTATTATTTCATAATTATGACCATTCCAAACTCTCCTCATCGTTTTTCTTGATATTATTATGCATTTATTTATCTACCTTCGTACAATGCTTAGCGTGTTCCTTTAAATTTTCCTAGTACCATGGTAGTAGAGCAGAGACAATATAAATAGTTGAAGATTACAAATTAAAGACATGATCTTGATATTATTATGCATTTATTTATCTACCTTCGTACAATGCTTAGCGTGTTCCTTTAAATTTTCCTAGTACCATGGTAGTAGAGCAGAGACAATATAAATAGTGGAAGATTACAAATTAAAGACAAATGTTCTACTTGTAGTTATGAAGAAATCATTCTTCCCCCATAAATCACGAGAACAAGAAGTTTCAGAAGTTTTAGGTAAAGTGCGCCACCTTTTGGTGACCAAATTGTTACTTTAAATTTTCCTGGTACCATGGTAGTAGAAAACAGAATATAAAAATGATGGAAGATTACAAATTATAGACAATTTTTCACTTGTAGTTATGAAGAAATCAGTCTTCCCATAAATCACGAGAACAAGAAGTTCCAGAAGTTTTCGGCAAAGTGCGCCACCTTTTGGCGAAGATTTGCAAAATGAACCCACTACCCTGGGAAACTCAAATCCCTTTTTGGGTGGGATCGAAAGGTGATTAAAATAGCTGCACAGTTTCCTCAAGCGATGATATTAAAAGGAAAATTATAGAATATATCCTCTCTTTATCCACAAGACAATATTTAATTTTAAGCAAATAATAAAACTATAGCATTACCACTGGACTGAGCGTTTTCCCTACATCTGTACCTCTAAGCGTGTTTAAGTATTTCGTAGGTCATAATAAAAGTAAAATAAATGTGCTCGGTTTTTTCGACATTCTAATGCGTTGCCTGTGTTGTTGTTTGTACCATAAACTATATTTAAGCTAGAAATAGAGAAGTTAATTAAAATATTTTAGTTCTTGTTTCATAGTCATTTTTAATTCTATATGTGGATTCAAGAAGTCAGCACATAATCATATTTCAGTAGCATTGATTGAGTTATAGATTTTGTTGTATAGTTGTAATGGTCGCAGTATATCATAGTAGACCTTACTTATCATAATCATATTATAGACTAATTACTTCCTTTAAAACATAGTTTTGTTAAAGGTATTACAAAGTTTTGGTATGGGGTAATGAATTTGGTTCAAATTAACATATTGGAAGCCAATGCGTTCCTACACTATACATTGATCGTTGTCGCGGTTGAAATCGAGTCTAAAGTTATGAAATTATAAATAATAAACTCTTTATGTTGTATAGCTCCCTCTCAAGGTCAAGATATTAATTTAGCTATGGAACAATGTTTCTTGACTAAAATCGACTGATTAGCTATTCCCGTTTATAAATTATATATCTCAACTACATATTCTGAGATTTTCATGGTCGCAGCTACCATTGTACGGCAATAGGCGCTATTTGAAATTTATCAAAATTTACCGGGAGCACCGGTAAATTTTGATATTCAATTTTTCTCGAAAACAGAAGTGTTTTAGGGGCTAATTTTTTTAGTGCTTATAATACATCCAAAGGGGCATCCAAATATATCAAAATTGTAAAGATTCACTATCCAACCAATTTTCAAAATTTCCCAAAACTTTGTATTACCTTTAAATTATATTGATAGTAATGGTGTTGTTGTTCTTTTTTAGTGTTGTGGTTGTTGTCTTTGTTGTATGGGTATCAATGTGAATAGGGCTAAATTAATAAGAGCATGAAAGTTTTCTTCCGTAAATGTCTTCCTTCTTTTAAAAAAAATCATCTTGATTTTTAATATTGTCTTTATATTGTAATATTTGTCACTGGGCCCGATGGACTCACGCAGCACTGTTAACCCTATTTTAATAAAAGTAAGTATTTGTCAAAAAATAAAATATCCATTACATGTATTTGTTGTCACTGTCCGAGCACATCTTTTCTCATCTGTCCATCAAGATACATTAAGGACTTTGATATACATATATGTTTATTTCTTTTTACAGATTTCTAGATTTCTTAAATGGAATCCTATTAGATAACCATTTTCGTCAGCTTTGCATTTCATAGAAGAAGATATTTGCACATTTACGAGATTTACTGGACAAGATAAACGTAGATAAAAGATAGACTTTAATCAGGTAACTTTGGAATAAAATCGCGTAGCAGTTATATGAACCCCGAATAATACTGTCCAATATTTTCACTACAAAGCTGGGAAATGCTCTTCTGTTATTCAAAAGGGCGTAAGTGTCGAAACCCACCCGTTTCTATAGGGCCATAACAAAAGTGTTTGGAAGAGCTGAAAAC
Organism: Strongylocentrotus droebachiensis; assembly: GCA_035222895.1. Lineage (NCBI taxonomy): Eukaryota > Metazoa > Echinodermata > Echinoidea > Camarodonta > Strongylocentrotidae > Strongylocentrotus > Strongylocentrotus droebachiensis. The sequence goes on from JAVYIG010005876.1 coordinate 105,422, forward strand.
AGGGTCGTTAAAAGGCATTAAATAGGAGGGGATAATCTACCCCCAAATCACGCTGGAGTGCAAAAATAAAAAAAGAGGGCCACTTCTCAATCCCCATCATAACAGGGCAAACAATAGGAAGGAGCCAAAACTGGTAGACAGTGATTAAAAAGGGGAATAATGGGCACAATGGAATCTGAAGAATGTCGCAAACCACCATCAATTTCAGCGAAAGGGGTTTGATGGGGGTCCGCGGATCAGTGTTTTTCTTGAGATAAAAAAAGAGTTGGAAATGTGGCAGGGGCATAACAAACGGCGTTTTAACGAGCTTCTCAGATAGTTGTTAAAATCGGAGACACAATAGGAGGATGGACGTAGAAGTCTTAGTTTCCAGACGTGGTCTATGCAAAATTACCCACTCTTTGAGTAAAAATCTCGTCGGTATTATGTCTAAAATGAAAATAATAACGAGAATTATGATAAAACTCCATCGCTTTATGATTTAAATCTTGAGCGTTATAAATATTCTTGATATACTTTGTATACTGATTGACCATGATAATTATTTGGGTAAATGTTTAACTATATTATGTAATTGATTATTTGACTTATTTTAACTATCAGTGCTTTTATTATAGTTATTGTTTTCATTATTGTGTTCATTATTGTACAGCATTTTAAAATGTTTGTTACAAATGCCTTTTAATGACTAGATGTTATTATTATAATAATTGTGAAAATAACAATAGTCATGATAATAGCGTTCCATTAACTCACTGATACTAATAAATACTTCTCTTTGCGCTTTGCATAGAGAAATCAGTTGAAGTATACATATCGAATGATAAAAATATAAAATAGCATAGACAATTTCTCATAAAAAACTTTGAACATTTAAGTAGAATGTACCAGGAAATAAATACCAAAGAAGGCATTAAGATTTGCATAAGTTAACACTTTAAGCACACTTCTAGTATGCACTATTGCAAATATATTACTTTGTATTTGTATTTATATGTGTTTATTACAGAAAGAAATTCGCATATTTTATTTTGTTATAACAAATAAAAGTATAATACCGAATATGAAAAGAAAAATAACATGCGAAAGTATGTTGGAATAAGATGAAGTATTGATATTTAATGCAAATGTACATTATCTAAAATGTGTTTTGATAATTATGTTCACAAAACGTTTAACGGTTTGAAATAACTGAGTTTTGTAAAAAATACAAGGAAAAAACACATACGCACACCCATACATCACACCCACTATTACCCCCACACACTCAACCCACATCCATAGTGTGTGCCTGGGAACTGAATAGATGGGTTTTTCTTTTCTATTTCCTCATTCAGTTTAACCGTTAAGACTACTTGAAGAATAATGAGGGACTTAAATGGCAGTAAGCGCTTTCATGAGCTCCTTTTAAGAGTCGTAATTAAGCTAATCGCCCAATTAAAAGTGTAATTGAGAAAAAAAGGAGGCTCTAAGAGTTTAAAGGAGCTCCATAATGCGCTGGACACTTCTGGGAAGAATGATCAGTGTCGGTTGCAAAATATAAATAAAGTAAGAAAAAATTTGGCACTTGTTCGAAGTTTTATTCGAATTCCCTTACCTTCCATTAAAAATAAGATTTCACATTTACATTACAAGAGCTTGCTTAATGGACAATAAAATATTTGGATCCAAACTACTTCGAGAAAAAAAAAAGCAAATTTCATAATATGGGTACTAAAACAATGCTTCCTGTTTTTTTACCTCGACAATATGAAAGGTTAAAGAGTACATAAATGTACCCAATATTAGTTAATATATTCGCCAACAAACATGCATGTTCCTTTTTTTTTAAGCCTTTTTTTTAGAAAGTTGCTGTCTTTCGTACCTGTGAAGGGCTGGGGCCCTTTGGAGAGGTCAAAAGAATGAGGGATGCCCAAGATAATTACCTGGATTGTCTTCAAACTGACCACAAGAGCTAGTGGTTTACTTCTAAAATCAGAGGTGGGACCATTTAGAAGGTTTTGAGAGGTTTCTTTGCCAAATTACTTGCGAAAAGTAGCTCCACTTTTAGCACTTAATGGCTTCGGTCGTTTCGTGGTCTTTTTTTTGTAATTATTTCATCTCCCATCCATCTTTTTTTTCTCTCTCTCTCTCTTTCGCTTGTTGGGACCGACTGGGACCCCGGGATTCCTTGCCCTTCTTTTGAAAAGATGGTAATCAGAATTCCTCGACACTTTTGAATCTGTTGGTGAAATCTCTGATCGTCATGAATAGAAAGAGCTATTATCGCACAACTCCAAGCCCTCGGGGGTATTGGCTTGTTTGAAAGCCCGCTTGTGATTCTCTTCAGTCCCGCTCTTGATTCTCCCCCATCGCGCCCCGGGGCCATCCACAGAAAAATGGGGAACTTCTTTTCATCAGCCCCATTCATTACAAATCGCGTTTGGTGGTTGGGGGCTCTGAGCGGATTATTTATCTCCATTTTTTCCTCTCTCTCTCTCTCTCTCTCTCTCTCTCTCTCTTCTGTGATAAAAAACAGCCGAGGCGAGGGCATACCTTTACATCGATCTTACGCTAGCGTTTCCCGGACTGAATTGCAATGAATTGACCCGTCTGGAGTTTGAATGTCAAGTCTTTAGTCGTATTGTTAGCCCCGGCAAAGGAGCAAAAGAAAGACAGAAATCGGATTAAGAAACTCTGAATATGAACTTTTTAGAGCGAACATAACGATGGAACAAAAAGATGCGACGCCTTCCCATCATAAGCCTCATTCGTAGGTACTCGCATAGGCAAACAGCACCTATTCATAATTATTGTGTGCCGTTATCAAAAGAGAAAACAAGACTGGGAGTGTTAAAAAGTCAAAGCAGTCGGATGGAAGAAAAGCAAGTAATCTGAAAGTAGTCTAATAATGGTTCATGAAAGAACATCCTTCAGAATGAAAAGTAAATCCAATACAGGTCAATAACTTCAATGCAAATGAGAATAAAAGGAGTAATAAGGCAATAAAAACCAATAGAAAAAGAAAAGACAGGGAAGAAAGAAAAAGCGGTCAAAGTAAAAAGACAATAGTAGAAACAGAAGATGAATTTGAAGGATGAAAATTAGCCCACAAGGTACATTTTCCGAAAAACCCGAAACTACCTATGTCATAAGGATATTTTTAATCACAAATATAATTCTTGAAAAGATAACAACAATAATGCTATTGTTGATATATTGGTCTCAAGAGAAAGGAAAGTTAAGCAATCTCGTGTAACATTGGAAAATGTATTTGCTTCGAATCTTATTTCATTCATTACCATATAAAGTGATTACCACAATGAAAGTTATGTAACTTTTTGAAAAAATATGTATGTTCGCTTAACATTTTACCTAAGTGAAATTTTTCTTGAGTGAATACACTTTCACATACAACTATGTGAAGCTCATTTGTGACATAAAAATATACAAATAGACAAGAGCTAAATGCACTCAGCCTGATACTAACATACAGCCGGGAAAACGGAAAATGTAAAACTTTTCAAAGTTTATTTACATAAGGCTATTAATGGCTGGCTAACTTGGGATATATAATTCAGAACAAGTTGTATAACATTAAGACTTGAAAAACATGAATATTGATTTGTGTGACAATTAATGCCTTATTTAACTCCAAACTTGTTTACAAATGTATCCGTATAGTGTGATTTTTATTTCCTAACAGATATGTGTAGTACTGTGAACAATTCAAAAATACTTTTATTAATGACAAGCTTCATCCTTAAGAAGCATATGACATTGAATGGAATATGATATATATCGACAAAAGTCATGTCTACAAATTATGTGAATAGCTTCGAGGAATCTTTGAACAATTTGCTGTAAGAATGGGGCCGCCAAAAGCCAAAAAACAAACTGTTTTTATAAGATTTTGTGATGTTCTAAACTAAAAGTATTTGGTAGTTAATTGGCAAATACACTAATTAAGCTACTAGCATTAGTGTGGGCTTGACCCGTCCCTTAACAAACAAGCTTTGGTTTCCCATTGATTACGTTCAATAATAAGTATAATAAGTGTAACTCGGCTCCAAAATGGACCCCGCCAAAATTGATCCAGCAGCTTTGTTCGAAGGTGCTACCACCCTTTTCACGGGGAAGGCTAATCCAGTCATTGCGCCCCAGAGAACAACCCCTGATGTCTTTGCACCCTCCCTTAACCCTCCCTTAACCCTCTCTCTGTACCCCTCCACAAAAGAACGATTACCTTTCCTTAACGAGAGATGGGGGATGAAGGGAGATGAGAAATGATTTTGGCTTAAGGTTTTTTAAGTAGCACCGTAATTTCCTTATTCTTTCTTACCCCCCTTCATCCACTCCCACGGTTTTGTTCGGCTTCAATTAGATGACTCTTCTCCTTTCTGCAGAGTTGAAAGGCAAATCAATAGCTGGGGTAAGGGCCATCACGTAATCAACCCAGTCGGGACTTAGCGAGCTAGAAAATGGCCCACTGAAGTACTTTTCCGAAGAAAAAACCAGATAATGTTTATAATCCATCAATGTTGTTGGTTTACCATGAAATGACATGCGCGTCACATCCGTTTCACATGAGAAAGTGTTGAATCACTGAGTTACTTGTGGTGAAAGATGCAGAAAACTTAAGTCACATTCAAGTAAGAAAACGGAAACAAATAAGAATCAGCTCCTATCACTCGAATTGAGTAATCATGAATCTGAAAACCGGAAAGATTTTGAAGCGGAGGTTCAATAATTTTAGAAGGGAATTGTCGAACAATAATACAAATTATTAACCAACTAAATAAATGAATAAAATACGAATTGATTGTGATGAAAGTGATCACAAAAAAGTATTAACATTTACATTTACTAATAGTATTGCAAAGAAACTACAGAAAGTGTTCAAAGTATTTGAGTTCTCAAAATCGTTTCTGAAAATTCTATGAGTGGCAAATAATATTCCCAACACTTTAAACTGTTGAAGGAAAAAATAGTTAAGCTTTTAAAATCATACTCGTATTAGTAATAGGCAGTGCTCAAACGAAGAAACACAACAACTAAGTAAACATTCTCTCTTTTTCAGGTAAATTATAGTATTTCTTCCTTTGATAAAAATGTTTGTTTTGGCCCTCCAAAAACACAAATTACACTGCTATGATAAACCTTCGTTAAATTTGCAAAGATGTATTCCCCCAACTTACTGTATATATGTACAATACAGAGGAAACTATATGTTTTCTCTAATTTTTAATATAATAAGTTTTTTGTAACGCTTTTTGGAAAGTATATTTTCCGACTTGGTGTTAGTCATAGTAAAACGGCATTTCTCATCTAGTATAAAGTATTAGAAATGTTCTCCCAATAACATCGGTCTATTATGACCCGTCCTTCTTTGATATGTTAATTTCTGAATGATCTTTCTTCAATACTTATTATAATTGAGATATTTTTGCATATGCATATTTAAATGTGTCAAATGCGTGCTATTAATACCACATTGAAATTGCCACAAATTTGAATGGGTATGTATACGATAGAATGTAGCTGTATGCTTTTACCAAAAAAGGTAGCTTTCATAGTCGCTATACAAAATCAACAGTGAAGTGCATATCCATTATCCTTTTCAATACCAACAAAAATAAATGGAGTGTCCTAATCATAACAATTTGATTTAAAAACGCGTTGTATTGAAGCTAGATTAATGGAATGAAAGTTGAAAATCGCAATTTATAGATAATAGCAAAAGTTAATGAATAACATGATGATGTAATCCGGGAATTCTTCTGAAATACGTTCATTTCTAAATGTGTGTTTTCCTCCTCGGTGAGTATATGATTAAAAAAGAGCAAAAGTATCTACTTATCACGAAAATACATGTATACAGTAGTAAGGTATAGAGATATTTTTGTAATATCTTCGGGAGTGATTTTCTAATACGTTTATTTTCTTAGTGTGTCTGTTCCCTCCTTAGTAATTATATGATAACATGGAGCAACAAATTATAACATACCATAACGATACGTGTAAAAAGTAGAGACATAATTATGTAATATCTTTGTGGAGTGGGCTGTCTTTTTTTTGGGATGTCCTGTTTTTTATTGTTTGTTATCGTTCCTCAGGATTGTCTAATATATATTTTAATTTCAATTCAATAATTAATGTCTAAACTTCTACGCCTTCTATGTCTCACCCAGAAACGATAAACCCTTTGCTATTGTTGAATATCATGAATAACATGAAATGTGCACCCAAAGATGGGGTTCAGATTTCGTTATTATCCAGTAAGCAATTTACCACATATTTACCACGCACATAAATGTAAATATAACACTGAACGGGGTGAATACTTAACATTCCTCGAGGGGAAATCTACTACTACCTGACCCACATGCCCCAAAGAGTGCATTGAATTCACCTGTCGAAAAGATTATCAAATCTCATTTATATTTGCTGCTTCATTTGTACATTTACGACATTTTCGCATGATGAATTACTACGTTCGTAATACTATAATTTTTGCAAAATGTACACATCATTTTTTCTTCAGAATTCTATTTTCTTATCTGTCATTGCTTATCCATCAAGTGTTGGAATCATTGGTGACATTTACTTGTTTTTTTGTTTTTTTCATTTCGATGGGAAATTATACGGATGGGGGTGGGGCGGGTCGGAGTTGGGGTAATTATTCACAAGCTGTCAGAGTATTGAACCGAACTGTTATTCAAAAACACGTACTCGAATTTAATCCTTTCTCCCCCAAATCATTATCTTCTTCTCTTGGTGGGAGATAATCAAGCCCTACAGAAGAGACGAAATAATCCTCTTCTATTATTCTCTTTCTTTTGTTCCCACCGCCGAGAAGAAAAAAAACGCGACTGGGGATATGAGAAGAGAAGAGGGAGAAAGAGAGAGAGAGAGAGAGAGAGAGAGTTAGAGAGAGAGAAAGAGGGATGGAAAAAGAGAAACAGAAGATGGGAAAGACAGAAACGGAGATGAAAATAAAGAATAAAGCAGAGAGGAAGAGAGATAGAGAGATAGATAAATAGATAGATAGATAGAGGGAAATAAAGAGAGACACACAGAGAGAGTGAGAGAGAGAGAGAGAGAGAGGGAGAGGGAGAGAGGGAGAGAGAGGCCCCAGAGCACCACAAGAGTCCAATCAATTGTTACGACAACCCATCAAAAAGTAACCTCTCAGGTGAAAGAAAAAAAAACTTTGATATTTCTGAAGTGAATTAATGGTCCAATTTTGACTGATGAGTGTCTCCAAAGCCCCTATAGAAATTACCCCATGGAGGTGCTCCATCATTTACGATGCCAAAACTTATTTATTACTTCATTTATCTTTTTCGTTTTAAAAAGGGGGTGTGGGTGGGGTCACGCTAGTACATTTCGCCTATCATTTTGATCTGCTTCTCCAAACGATCTTAACACCAAATGCTACGTTATAAGACATTTCCAATGTGCGTTCAAATGTGCATGTCTGTGTATGAGTGTTGTGTAAATTATTTAATACCATGAATAATGAATTAAAAAACACAGCTAACAAAGGATGAAATGTATATTTCTGAAGGATGTAGGAGGAATAACAATGAAACCCTTCGAATATTACTTTTTATGAACTTCACATGAAATGTTATGTTCTTAAACATTATCGATTATACGTTCAAGGTTCGGTATATGTATACACATGTGTGTTAATGTTATTTAAACTTTTTCACAATAAAGACGGAAACTTTTATAAAATATTTAAGAAATTATTCGAATAACAGCCACATCAAAATATATATTTGATCTATACTACTGCTGTCGGATCTTATCAAACATCAAAATGGCTTCAGTAATTGAATTCTCTTCATTTAACCAATACAAATTGATTTAAAATGTGGGGTTTTATGTAGGGATTAAGAAACCATAGTAAATTGATCAATTCAAATAGGACCCAATTTATTTTTACTACGGGGATTTTGGAAACGCAGCCTTCATTACTACTTATAAGGCTTTCGTCCGCCCATTTATAAATGTATTCAGATCCTTATTGGATGTTTAAAAATCAATACAACCAAACGTTGAAACGTTAAATCCGTTTTAGCCTCTCCAAAAAAAATGATAATAAGAAAAAGGTAACCGCTTTTAATGAATGAATTGATTCATTTAAGTATATGTCACATGGATTTAATGATTCGAATGGGTCTAGAATTTATATAAATTGAACCCTTTCTCACCTCCATAAGTATTGAATTCTAATTTAGAAACACTTGTTTCCTTAAGTGAAAAAATAGAAAAGCGAAGGTTTTTTGATAGAAATGATCAAAACATTGGAAATCCTCATCTGCTTAGTGGTATAAAAGGATGTAGTGCAAGTAATATAATTTTCCTATACTTATTTATAGTAGAGAAAGAAATGAGGAATTGCAGATTTCTTGACGTTAGAAAAGAAAAAACTACAAATGTTTTTTTCTGTTCATTGGTATAAATCATGTGATGTAAGTAATCATTAAATCCTTATTTCCAGACCAAGATATCTTGTCATAAGTTATATTTCTTTTTGGCATTTCACAAAGATGAATTATTTCATAATACACTGCTATATTAATTAGTAGAAGAGCTCATTTAAATCACATTTATTCAAGATCTGATAAGGCATACAAATAATAAATACATATTTTATTCTAAAGTTAATTTTGGCCTTCATCCTTGTATTTGGGTGAAATTACAGTGAATCGCATTGTACACAAAATCTTTTGCCGGCTTGTGGTGCCAGACTTCCGTATGTATTTCATACTACACTTATTATGTTATAAAGGTAATGAATTTATTAATTTTGCATTAAACGAAATGTTTACCTTTGACGGGTAATAAAGGACCATGTGCGTGACTTTCAGTTTTGATGTCAGATGAGATGCAAGATACCTGAGAAAAATAGGATAAGGAAAGAAATATTCATCTCCCGGTTAAAATGGTTATATAGACTTTGTGAAAGTATTCATGGATATTGTGTTTGGGAAGTATGAAACAATGATTTAAAAACTGATTACCGTCTATACTATAATGTTACATTAAGATATTATAAATATGCGTTTTGTTGAACGAGAAAGCAAAGCAAAACAAAACAAACAAAGAAACCATTCTTTCATTACGAGGATACCAAATACTTTTTTAAAAATAATGTTTATACATGTTCTTACTTATTCTTTATTGCTGTTATGAATTTATGTTCATGATTTTGTTATTATTATTCTTATTCTTATTATATATATATTTGTTAAACTATTGTTCCTAATTGTGTTTAATAGGGCCTCATGGAAGACCACCATTATTGGTGATAATAAGTCACCCTGCCTAAATATCAGAAATAAATAAATAAACAAATAAATAAATATACAGACAATAGCAATAAAATAAAATGACATTATATATATATATATAGCTGAAACGAAACTCAAAATTTTAACAGATGATGTTAGTTAGATGTAATATATACAGACAAAGGTTTAACCTCAAGAACAAAGGTTTTGGTAAAATGTAGGTTTTTAAAATTTAAACAGAAAAACAAGTAATAAGAAGTTAAAACCTTGAAGATTAACTTAACTCATGTCAAATCAACTTTTTAGAAATGAGAGATTGCTAATTTAAATGAACTCTATTAAATTGCAAATTGTAAAGGTCTTCATGGTTAATATCAGGTAGGATTCTCAACAAAACAGTCCATATAGTTATGATAGCCCCGAGTACTATCTCTACATCCGTTTAAGTACACGAATCAATAAGTATATTTAATAATTTAATCAATAAGTGTTTAGATTTCTATAAGCCGAATGATTTATGGTGAATTATTACCATTTTAACAATATCTTTGTTCAGGCGGCCTATAACCATGATAATAATGAGAAGATTTGTCATCACTGAAGAAGGAAATAAAATTATTTACTGCGACCTACCAATAATTATGGCAATCATTAATACAGTATTACTCTGTGATAATTACGCATATACCCGTACACTATGTAAAATATCCCACAAATATCAGCTACTAAGTAGGAAGAATGAAATTCACTTTTGCTTTTAAACTTGCTACTTAATAGAAACGGCATAACACCCATACGTAGATTTGATATTTACAGTATCTAAAATTAGAAGGAAAAAATGTCTCGGGCAGTTAACTATAAATGTTAATTTTTCATTGAAGGTCAAATTTGTATTTTTCATCAGAAACGTGGCACATTATAACTGAGCAAAGGGTTAATAACTCAGGAACTAAATGACATAATAAATGTATGAAATAATCGTCCTTGAGTTTATTACCGATAGCGTGACCTGAAATAGTAAGAATAGAAAAAGCAACGGCTGTAAACCAGGTTAAAGGCATCGTTAAAAGCGGTACAAGGCCCGCTGGTGATTAAATTCTATTGAAGTATACGATTAGAAACAGCCATTTGCTTAATGAGGTGTTTAATGTAATATGAAAACTGATACATTCCCACACAAATACTACCAATAGAGTCCTCAATAGAAGTGTATGTAAGCGGGCTCAGCTTTAGAAAAACATATTGTTAAAGAGCATAATTATTGTATTGCTTGCAGAGATATAAGGCGCAGAAGAATAACACTTGTTGCTGTACAAAAAATCCGTTCAATAGTAAGGCCTTCTGAACCACAATATTGCAAAAATCATTTGTTTCAATGTCATGCATGGTTATTCGTTAGACAATGTTCATTCTGACATTATTTATGAAGTGTTTTTGTGCTAGATACTCACTCTATTGATATACAACACCAGTTTCAAATACAGGATATAAGAACCTTATTTCGTCACGCTCGTAGCATGTAGATTATTTTCACCTTCATTTCGTTTCACACACGACCTTTTAATGATGTTTGTGAGCAAATTAGAATTGTGACCTGAGAATAACTTCATACTTATCAAATAATATCAAATCAAAGTCAATAAATGTTGTACGAGCTTACAAATAAACAGTGCATTGGCTTTAAGAGTACAATAATTCTGATTCGGCATGATAGTCAAGCATTTGAACTTATACCTTTTCCGTCTACTAAAGTTATCTTATACTGACAAAATATATAATACACTCCACTACGCTGAACTTGTAATTTGTATCTTTTATTAACAGCCCCTTTGTTAAATTCACAAAAGTAAACTTAAGGAAGGTCTATATACCACCATCTGTAAAGATTTCACATCATTAATGAAATGATTTTGTTTGCATGATTAAACTTATGGTAGGTAAGTATGATTTAGGAGCAGAGACTGGGTTTTCAAATTATTTTAAGGGTGATTGAATGAATTTGATTATTATTTTTGTTTTAAATCTGTCCAAAGGAATGAGGTCTGTGAAATATGTTATGGTTATAAACAAGACAGATTTGTTTGACTGATCATTTGAAATATAATTTCTATCAAAGTAGTTTTAACGCATAAAAATTGTTTGCCCTACGACAGATCTTTATCAGCGCGATCACAATCTAGATAAAAAATGTCTGGCCCATTACGCCGGGGTTTGTGGCGACAACAATACAACAGCTACGCTCGCTTCCACCAAGATCCCAAATAAGTTTCATAATTTCTGCACAGCAAAGGGATCTGTTCTATAGCTCTTTAAAACGAAGTTTTGACGGGTAAGTACAGTGCAGGCACCGTCGCAATGGTGCAAATAAAAAATGGAAAAACAAGGCGGAAAAGAGCCACGGGGGCAATAGGCGCAGTCATGTGGGACCTTCGCCTGCCGTCACGGCTAGTTTGCGACGCCATATTGCCGATCATTTGGTTTTTCGTGGGATTCCTTTAGCGTTTTTTTTTCTTTTCAAATTTATGATTTTGATGGTAAACTTGTCTAGGATTTCACCCTCTCCAATTTTGCCTGGTTGATGTGAAGTAATAGAACCCTTTTGCCTTGGGGATATTTACCACGTTGCTTGGTGTACATACACGCTGTGTTGGTTTGGTCAAAATGAAAGAAAGAGAGAGAGAGAGAGAGAGAGAGAAGGATGGAAAAATTTCTGAAGGGCTTGTGAAAGACAGGAAGAGTAGAATAGAAAGCCCCCAACATAAAGAAAGATATTGAAATGTAAATAAAGATAAACAAGTAAAAACGAAATTAATTAAGACAGGCAGAGATGGTGTACAAAGAGAGGGAGTGAGAGAGAGAGATAAAGAGAAAGAGAAAGAGAGAGAGAGAGAGATAGAGGGGGAGTTCCGACTACACTAATATGAAGTGAAAACTTATGACGATTAAATTGCACCAGGCATTTGCTGCAAGCATAATTAATATTTCATTGGCCAATTCTGTGGGCAAATATGTTTTATTGACAATCAAGATCATTTGTATGGACATTTTTCCCGAAATGTATGAACATTTTTTTTACTATCAATGTATGACAAACAATTTCATAGTGAAATCATGATGCGCTTAGTTAATAAGGAATCATTAAGTCTACTTACTTTTTGGTATACTTAAAATAATTTGTTTCGCTTTTTAAGCTATAGGTTAGGGCATGAGTGCCGGATAAAATGAGAGCTTCTGAAACAGTCTAGTGTTATGGTAATGCCAATAATTATACATATCGTGGTATAAATTTTAGATTAAAGATACTATGTCCCTTTTGCAGCCAACCTCAAATTCTGTAGAGCTTTGCAGGAATTATGAATATGTCATGTATGTCCTATCTGTGAAATTTAACGTTAGCAGTGTCCTAATATTCAAATTATGCAAGGAAACCCGTTTACTTGCGAGATTTCACTGTCAGTATTGAGAGAGTGACTGGCTTTTTTCTTCTTTGGTAATAACATACCTAAAATGAGCTGTAAAGGATTTGTCTACATCAATAACCTACTTCTTGTAATGGCCAAAATTAAACTGATTGAATCTTTGCGCAGCATAAAACGTACGACCATGCGGTACAATGGTCTGAAAATCAAGACTATTACTTATTGGCTCTATAGCTCCTAAGTCGATTTGGCAACTAATAGTCGTTATTCTCCCACTTAAAGACATTCTCAAGCCCCCCTTTTTTAAGGGGAGTTCTAGATTAGTATTATCTTTCAAATGCCATTGGAATTTAACCTTTTCATTGTTTTGGCCTGCAAATGGGACATAGTACCTTTAAAGCAGAAAATCTTTAAAGAAAAAAAAATGTATATACCAAAACGGAAGTAAACGAATTTATTTCTTACCAAAAGGATCATGATTTTGCTATAAAAAAATGTTCATGAAGGAAATAGAAAGGTAAAATACATCATTGTACCAAACAGAAATAAACAAGTTAATAAACAACTCTTGATCTAATCTGTCAGAAAATAATAACTCAACCGCTTTCTTCTGTGAGTTAAAGGGCTTTTCATTCCATATCTTCTTCCACCCTGTGCACTGTGGAATATAATCGTCTAAACTTCCTCGACAAGCAGAAGGGCAACGTCTGGACTGACAGGCCGACATGAGCGACGGTTTCTCCTTCGATGGAAACTTACTCTGCCGTGGTCTCTTCTATCTTCAAATATTTGTCGTCTTTTTTTCTTCTTCTTCTTCCAAACCAGTAGCCTACTCTATATTTGCTCATATAACCTAAAGCAAACACCTACAAGAATAAGGGCCTTTTCTCCTAAGGTAGCAAAAGCTAGGAAATAGTCACGTAAACATAAAAACTCCGAAATTGGAACTGGAACACAGAGGCCATATCAGTCTTGGTGATGTTCTGCCCTTTGTTTCACTTGTCAGATTAATGTAAGAGTTTCTCTACAAATGGGACACGGCTGAGATCTATTTATCGCAAAGGAGAGGAATATTAGGTCAAATTTGTCCGGCCAATCATGATGACACGTACCTGCAAAAACACACATTAATGATAACGATTTCGGATGGAGGCTCTTCCTAAACAGACATAATTATCATAATATTCCAGGTGTATAGCTGCTCAATAAATCCGGATCGACACGAACTCGAAGATATTACACGGGTTCATGGAATAGCATAATGGACAGGATTGGGAAGTAATTAAAAAATTGTCAAAGTATGGTTCTGCTCGATCCTTTTTTGGTTTCGAATACGATTTTGATTTTCAAGTGCCATCAATCTTTCTTCGACTTGTTGATATATTTTCATTTGCATCTACAAATTAACCTGGCATTCTTTTTGTAATTCATAAAGAGAATGATATATAGTTTTGTGAATCCCCCAAAGGCTTGTTAACTTGATAACTTGATAGTCGTGTATTTACCCAATTTGGTTACACTTCAACTAAATTTAGGGTTATGTTTACCGCAAAGACATGCACTTTACCCAGCCCCAACATTATTTTACAGTGCACTAAATAACCAAATATTGTCACATTCAAAATGTACTTTATTATGATAGGTAGAGGGTTAGAGTTAGCGTCTAAATTTTTGTATGAAAGCACAATTTAAGTAGTGATGTCATGCAATATTATACATGTATATTGTTCGTATATAAACCTTGGGATACAAATACAAATGTGGTTTATGGCATTCATAAAAAGCAGTATTTAGGTAACAGGTCACATTGTAATGTTCCGCAAACATTACTCCGATTTAGGTGTTCATTGGGGCTTTCTCACATTCGGTTCCCAGCCCCATAGGTGGCCTATTGTATCGAAGATTGTGAGGTATTATATCTTTTAGCAGCATTGAGTCATATCATTGTAGTGTTACTTTCTTTCATCCTCCTTCAGAATTCCTCTCACCAGGCAATCAAAGCGTATTAACACATTTCCCCCCTTTCACCAGTTCACCGATTGTATTTCCTCGTAATTTACTGTAGAATACTTTGCACGGGTGTATGGCTTTGAAAGACGTTCGCCAATATACTGAACACCGCTTTCCAAAGCACTAAGCATTTACTTCAAGGATAGGTAAACTTTCATTAACAATGCAATTAACAATGTGGTTCTCTTAGCCTTGTATAGCGGCCGAACACTGGTCTATACAGGTCCACAATAATGCGGATTCGAAACGCAACACGAAGCTTCTATAGCCGGTTTGTGTAAACTCTGCTTTGTATCAATTATGGTGGTTGTATTGAACATAAAACGTGTTTGGAGATGAGGACAAGTGTTACAGTTGTAGCTTATTGATATTAGATAAAAGCGATGTTTATATTTTGCAGGGCTAAGAATGTGGATGTTTGGTTACTGAAAAGCTAAATACATCAATTCTACTATTCATACGTTACAGGTCGAAGTCAGACTAGTTTGTAAACGATTTCGTCTCCTGCGCATTCATCAAATGCTATACCGTCTGTGTATTTTACCACCTTATATAGGAGTATGACAAAAAAGTAAAAAGGAAGGCCATATATGAACAGAAGAATGATAGTTTGATAAACATTATCTCTTATACGTTTTTAAAATAAAAAAATTTATGCAAACTGGTTAATTTAAGAAACACAACTTCACAACAATCCTTAAAGCTTAGATTAACCTGATAGCTCTATCGAGTCAAATCTCGGAATATATATAAAAAAATGGCTGTCGGTAACAATTCACAAATATGCTGTCGAACGGTATTTCTAAGTCCTTGGCACCAATATTTCAGGGATTCATCAACGATGAAGAACATAATTATTATCCATCATAAAATGTAATTTTGGCAGATCTTATACAAACATGAAATCCACTATTGGGGGTATTAAAGAGAAGCTTATTCATTGGCGGTATTTGTGAGAGACGGTAAACAACTCCGTCTAATTTCATGCTCTAATAGTATGAGGGGCAAATCAAAACAATTTTTTGGCAGATACAAAATTGTGCTCTTTCATCAATTTTCTGTGTCAGCTATCTACCGAAATACTCTTTTGCTCCAATTTTTACGAAGCATAAGGCAAGTACATCACTCATTAGTTCGGTAATTTATTTATGATACGAAATACAAAAGAAGGATTTTCAGATAGGGAGATAGATGGACAAATTAATACATAGGGAAAGGTATCGCAAAGACGGAAAGTTGTTATAGAGGGTAGCTTGATTTTTACCTATTTCTCTTCCATAAATAGAGCGAATTAAGGACTAGAAAAAAGAGAAAATGCCAGAAAATCAAGTGAATAATAAATAAAACTCAGTGGAAATGTTCTTATATACATCCTACATTTCCTACTGTGTATACAAATAGAAAATTAGAAGCATTCAAAGTTCTTGATGTAAGATTTACTATTTGTTTCCCCCCTTAGACCTAATTATAAATCCATTTGCCCATCTTTCTCTTTCTTCCAGTATTATTCTATCACTCCATCCCATTCTTGTTTTTTCCAGATCGAAGAAGTGAGTGCTTTTTTTCTCTTCTTCTTTAGCAGCATCGATCGGGTTTAAACAAATTGCCTGAGGCGCTGGCGTCGATAATCCCGGGGAACAATAGCGACTCAGTATGGCGAATTGTCCTGCCTCTCCCCGTGGCGGATTTGTATAGCCTGTTGCACCGGGTTATTATTTTTTTAGCCCCTCAACAGTACCGAGCGCTGATCATCCGTCCCTCAGATTATACCAGATGGGTGTGTGCGCGATTTCGGGGTGAGGGTGTGGGTGAGTAAGGGGTCGGGAGTGCGTGCGGTTAAAATGTGCGTGGGTTGCATGCAGGAGAATGCACGTTTCAGCGAAGGGTGTGCGAGTGTATGGGATTTTCTCCCTGATGCATCGGCATGCTGCCAAGTTATTATTTTTTCATGTATTTTCTTTGGGTCATAATTTTGAAGAGACATCCCTGGCAAAAAAGTGCATGAAACTTGCACGAAATTACTTCACAAAGATCAAAACACCATTAAACTTCGGTACAAAAGCAAATGGCACGATTCAAGGGCATAAACTCCTTTCTGAAATCGATTCTCCTTCCTCATTTAACAGCAATTAGTGTATAATAATTCAAAGGCTAAGCTTTCGATGGTACATAGAAACTTTATAAAACAATCAGTATATTAGGTGGGTTTTGAAAATGAGACAATGAATAGAGAATAGAACAAAAGCGAGGTAGATAATGATGAAATATTCTAGAAAGCATGCCCATAATGAGTTTCGCAGAAGCTTCATCATAACGGCATGATATATACTGTCATTGGTCATGATGTATACATATTTCATGAATAATGACGAGATGGGATACAAGTTGTATCAAAATGTCTGAAAATACCTGGCACTGCGTAACTATACAAGGGCCATAGAGCAAACACATTATTTTGTTTCTTGAGGAGATAACTTCAAAACTTCTCCGAGCAGTTTAAACATAAGTATGTCTACATTTCATTCCATACCGTTCAAAGTTAATTTCCCATTAACGATTAAAAGATTTATTTTAAAGAGATAAACCGTGTTTTATTGCCTCTTCAATATGTTTAAACTATAAGGTCTTGGCAATGACCGTGCAATATGTCAATTCGCTGACAGGTTTTTCGTCAACGAACAAGAATTCACTTCGAGTGGGCGTTTATAATCATATATCTCTTCTTTCATAATCTTTAATTCGTTCCGACTGCGTATAAACCCAGGTGCTAGAGGAATATATCAGCTCCACCATAAAGTATATTCCATCCATTCAGTTAAATCAGTGACCCAGGCTCCCGAGTGTCACGGTTTTATGCACATCATCTTCCATCAGAGGCCCGCTGCAAAGAATTCCGGAGCTTAGATCAGCAGGGAAAAAATGGATAACAATAGCATAAAATGTGAAATGAGAGCATACACACATATGTCTGTATATTTTGCGTGCTAGCGGTGGAGTTGGCAAACACGTTTGAAGATTCTGGACAATTGAAACGCGGAGTTTATCTATTCGGCAGGGGGTACTTTATTATTTTTCCATCAAAAAGGAGGACTGAACTTTCTGAAAGAGAGGAAGTAAAAGGTGCCAATCCAAGGATGTCATGCAAAAAGAAAAGAAAGAAAGAAAAAAAAAAGGATATATCGAAAGGGAAGATTCATAAAAAAAAGTCCCCGATGAAAATAGGCAAATGCTAAAACGAGTCATCAGTCTTATAATAACAAAATGTTTCCTGTGAAATAACACCTCATATAACCTCAATTTATTTCTGGGGAAAATTATTGTCAACCATTGCCCCAAACATAAGTGCATACCAGAAGCATGACTTAAACATCCGTCAAGACAATATCGGATCATAAATATTTACGAAATATAGTAGCTAAGTGAAAACCATAATTTTTTTCCTTAATCACGTGTTTGGCAGCAACTTGATCGTTCATCCCAATTGAACATCTTTTTGGGAAAAGGAATAATAATCTCTAGAATACACACTTATCTCAACATGAAACACATGTCATTTAGTAATGGACACTATCTCCGGTTATGAAGATTCCACATCAGAATGGTCCTATTATTGAATAGGACCTGAGCACCTGAGTACCTGAAAGACCGCCGGCCTCACCATAAAGCAATCCCATTATTAACTCCGTTCTTCTGCCTCTACCATCCTAGAAGTCCCCAGAATCCGAACCACCATTATGATGATCATGTATTTATGTATTTTGCACCAGTCTTCTGGAGCAAGCTACCAAGTGACATTCGAAACATTCGATGCCTATAGAAACCTTTCAGAAACATGTTAACAAGCTTTTATTTACTCAGAGTTACTAATGCTACAATGTTTTAGAAAGATTCGTGCTTTTTGTTTTGTATAGCGCCTTGAGTAAGTTATTAGATAAGTGCGCTTTATAAGTATTCATTATTATCATAATTAATTGAATGCAACTTATGATGACAACAAGAAAAGGTTTTACCTCACCAATTCATTTTCTTATCTTACCGCCATTATAATAAAGTTTTTTTTTCTTCATATGGTAACTTTCGGTTATTAGTGACAAACTAAAACGACAACATCAACCCTATGCGCACATATTAGCATAGATCCGTGATCCGACCTTTTATTCTGGCGACAATTACTAAGGGCTTCATATTCTCGGATGTAGGGTTAAGTATAGCGTTTGGTCTAAGGTTGAAGTCAAGACTTCTGTTATACCTCAATCACATCGCCGAAACGACTACACACCGACTGCCAACCGACACATTCTTGGCCATTCGTGGTAGTGTCGTATTCTAGTCGGTCTGTCGTCGGTCTGTTGTCGGTTTGTTGTCGGTTCTGTTCGTGTAAGAATGTAATATTACTACTGCAAGCACATCGACAAGACTGACCGACTATAGACCAAATAAAATAAGAAATTACATAACTCCATGGCCAAATAGTGGTCGGTGTGGAATCGTTGAAGTGACGTAATAGAGGTACAATATGTGGAGGGTAATGGTTGTGGATCATTTGTCTTCGGAGAATGTGTCGTACGATATATGCCGTACAACAGAATAGACATGGGAATACAAAGATCTAGGACAAAAAACAACAGTAAACAAAACTCGGGGTTATGAGTTCGGTGATGACCATCTATGCACTGAGATGATTCAAATCAACTGACCCGGAACGATATAATTTAGTATAATGCGTGGGTCATGGTGGTTCAGAGGAAAACAAAATAAAAAAGAGGGTCATGATTTAGCCTATGAATTACCTAAAAAAAACAGGCAATTAATATTACTTAACAGAAAGCTCAGGGATATTTTAAAGCCATTTTGACCATCGGACCATCATTTATGGCCTAGGCGTCGTAACTATGGTTGAGAACATAATTTTCCCCATTTTTTAGAGAAGCCTGGACAAATAATGTTAGAAAATGTTGTCTTCATACTAAGAGCCAGATGGGTGTTAACTCTGTAGTAAGATATATGACTTAACGCCCTTCTGGCACCGAACAGATGGTATAGGATATTTATATTACCCAAAATAGATACGAGAGCATTTGTAATGATAATTAGTAATCTTGTAGGTCTATAGAACAGTAGAGCGTAAAGACATTGATCTTCAGTAAAAGTTTTATGCTAGACAATGTTTTTTTTTTTTTTTTTTTAAGATCGCTCAAAGGAGACTACTAAAGTGAACTGTATAAGCAGGCGATCTTTATGTACAGGTCATAACAATATATAACTATTTTTTTTTCTCTCAAAGGAAACAGAAAACTGGTATTTCTATACCATTGCACGCTTAAACAAGTGTGACTCTTTTAATTAATAGGCAACTAACGGTATAGGGCTAAAGGCGTGGCACGAAATGAGTTCAAGTGATTAACATGCTTACCAACTAATTCAATTTCCACCAATAATATTAAGGAAGGGGGCGGGGGCAGTGGTATGCGCCGTGGGAAATATTACTCAATTATAATTAAAAAAACACATACTTCATGCGCGTTAACCATATAGCATAACTATATTGTTTGTTCACCACAGCTAAAGTGGTAGAAATTTGTATGTTCCATTTGTATGTGACATTAACCTTTAGTAACCTTGCATTTTTATGTCACCTTGTTCAGGATTACAACTGTTTCTCGACAACTATTGCTTCTCTTTATATTTTTTCTAATTAAAGAGGATACCTGTGGCTTCAGAAATCGACGCGATTGGTCGTATTGATTTTTTCAAACATATCAATCATACGAACCTTGACAAAAACAATCAACAACATAGCACGTTGATGGGGAGGATGTGGTGAAAATGTATTGATAAATCGTTAAAAAATGTGGACATTTCTTTCAAATGAACCCTTTTCCATCTTAAACTTGGTAAGAAGTTACGCTTTTACCTCTCATAAATTACTAAACAGGATCAACATGATAATTATCGTTGGAAAAAATGGAGATTGAGCACCACAACTAGTCACAGTTTCTCCTAAGAAGCTACCAACTACCAATTCCTCATGATCGGATCAAGGGTAATACCGCACCCCTTCTTATTACCCCTAAGACTCTTCCACAACCCTGTGTATGAACCCTGAGAATCTTCTTAGCACCGCAGTGACGCAATAGGGGTGCTAGATGTATTGACCAGTAGTGTCCCTTATACCATCCAGTAAAATCGAAACAGCAAAGGTATAAATTGGAAAGAGATAACGAGAGAGAGAGAGAGAGAGAGAGAGAGAAAGAGAGAGAGAGAGAGAGAAAGAGAGAGGGAAGAGAGAGGAAAAAAAGATCGAGAAAGGGGTAGAGTAATTATGAGTCGTGGAGCAAAGCCCCCTCCGAAAATCGATTTGAAGATAGTCGGCGCCAACCGGCCCGTTTGATCTCCTGCCACCGTGAGCGACAACAAACCGAGGGATAAGTCGAAACTTAGTTTTCCCTTCTCTTTTTTTTCCAGGGTGGTATGATCGTTTGGGGATTTAGAATCATCGCGGGCATTGTTCCGAAGGATAACTTTCCTTTTCATCCCTTTCGTTCCCTTTCGATATGGATACTTAGCCATGTGAATCGGCAGGGGCTCGGAGATGTTTGTGGTTCGGTATTCCTCCTAATGCTTCGCAAATATCAATTTGTAGACTGTTAAACTCAAACCCGAAAAAGGGGAAGATCACTACAAAGTGAAATATTTGATTACTCAAATTAGTTTGATTGTTTTCTCCACAATGTTTATTTCCCAGGTTCCCCGCAATGATTTGCAGGAAATATTAATAAGCGCTGACGTTCGAAATCAAATGTTACAATATCATATTCCGGGAATGAGATTAAGTAATCCCTATTTTAAAACCATGTTGTCATGCTCATCTTTAAATGTGTTTCTTGTTTTCCTAAAATATGCTTTTGATGCATTTTTTTACATACGATTGTTCCAGGATATAAATATGAATAGAGAATACTTGCTTTAGAAAAGGGAATCGACCAATTTATGAATAGAAGAATCAACCAGAAGTGTGGACCTAAGATATGGCCCGCCATCTCCTTTCTTTCCTAGCCGAATTCTGAGAAAACAGGTGCCCACAATATTGTAAACATAATTTGATCATCATTCATTTATTATTGTTGAATCATATCAAACAGCCGATTCACTTTGTTTTTACAAAAAATGTGCATGTCCTATTTAAGTAACGCAGAGGTCATTGATGCCCACCAGAATTGACAGTTTACAAAGTGATAGATTAAATATATTGTTTAATGAACAATTTCATGGTTCCTAATTAAATTCCTTCATATAGATGCATCATGAGGAGACAAGAAGTAAAGAAAACGAAATCACAACTATAATCTAGTTATTTCATATTTTTAAAAATAAATTTACACTAGATTTCTTCCAAATCTATCTTAATGTCACTTGGGAATTTATAAGGCACATTTAGTTGATTTGTTATATTAAAAGAAACGTTTTATCATGCGGATGTATTTCATTTCTAATGCCTATTCAAATTCTATGTCAGAAGTCTATTTTTATGTTAAAGGAAACGTTTTATCATGCGGATATATTTAATTTTTAATGCCTACTTCAAATTCTATGTAAGAAGTCTACTTCCCGGTTTCTTTATTCTGTATTTGCCAATGCTTTCAACCCAAACATTAACAAATATAGATACATTCTCAACAAAGGATGACTACTAAACCCATGCATCATCACAGAAATAGTTATTTTATCTTCTAGCTATATAGGCCCTATCTTGTGAGGGACCGATAAAAACAAATCAACGATTTTCTTTCTCCTGTCATCAATATTGATGATGAGTAAGACACGGGTCTGTTCTCGTCCTCAGCTTTTCTTATCGACCCAAGCAAAGAGGAGTTCGATAAGGATCAATAATCATCGATCGAAAACATTTCTAGGCAGAAAGTTTGAGGTATAAAGAAATGCATTCGATTAAAGTGGAATGCTCTACAGCTCTATACTGATCAATGCTTCGTATCGTAGGTCTATGCTTAATGCAGGCGCGTACGCAGGGGGGGTGTTTGGGGGGTTAAACCCCCCCCTTTGGTATTTTTATGTGTATAAACCCCCCCTAAAAAACCCTAAAACCCCCCCCTTTGGGTTTTTTTTTATTTTTTTTATTATTTTTTTATTATTATTTAAAAAAATAAAAAAAAAAAAAAAAAAATTCCCATGGATGACCTAAACAAGTGACCTTACCCCCCCCCCCCAACGGAGCAACATGTCAAATTTT